>OX596285.1:10790652-11023152 GCA_951394225.1 Harpalus rufipes
CCTATTTTTGCGTGTCGTTCTCATTCAGTTCTTTTTCTCTCAAGTCTTCCGCAATACAGTCCTTCCATCTTATCTTTGGTCTTCCTCTGTTTCTTCAACCTCCTATTACTAAACTACTCATTTTTGTTCAAATTCTTACCGTACCGTTCCGTGTCTTCCCTAATATCTACTTCAACATCGCCATCTCTGCCACATTAATTTATTTTTATTGATACTATGATATCTGTCAATTTGAATTATATGAATATATTTGTAGTTTCCATGTTTAGCATAGCTGGCTGAATTATAAAATTTAATTTCTTTAAAATTCTTTAACTCTATATCTATTGAATATGAAGCATAAAATGTAATCAAATCGTATAGAGAATAATACACTATATTCTTCAAGTTATTATACGTATAGAGAATAATATATTCTTCAAGGGGACCCGGGTTCGATCCCGACCGACGCCAAAAATTACATCGCATTTTAATGGCACAAAATTGACCCCTGTGGCGCACTCTCCACGCCAGCAATGAGTGCCCGTGAGGCGACGCCTGGTAAGCGCCCGCACGGTACAAATATTCCATCATTACCGACATCTGTGTATGAAGCAGATTGGCACACCCAGCAATGGGTAATATGCCGTGATGAAATTATTATTTTTTTTTTTTCAATTTATAATAAGTTAAATGTCAATAAATCAAATTTAACTGTTAAATCTTCAAATAAGGCTACTTCCGGTTCACCAATTATAACCAAAATCTAATCACTTGTTCTGGATGTAAACTTGAGGAATACGAAAAAAATATAATTTTTGGAATCGTGGTACTGAAGTTATGGGATCCGAAACTTTTGTCACACACACACAGACACACATATATACATACATACAGACATCATCGTAAAAATGGTAAAATCGTATTATAGGGACCCTAAAACATGCTTATTCACTAAAAACTCATCATTGAATTTTTGACCAAAGACAATACCTTCCTTACCTAAAGGTGACGGAAGGTAAAAAAGAACATTGTCAACAAGATATACACAAATCTCCGAAATACATACCATAGATATTTAAAAATAAGTGACATTAAACCAAGTCTTACATCCACAACAAATTTCAATATTACAAAAAAAATGTATAAATACAGCACTACAGCGTAAATCATAAACCTACACCTAATTTGGAGTTGTGAATGGCTCCTAAACTTGTAAATACATCCTCTCCTATTTATGAATATCTACTTCCCAGTGCAGACGCACGGCAGCCGAATTAAAATTCTGGACGCGCGTTGCTAGATAGGGTGATATTGTAACTAGTAAATACACGGACGTCGGCCTTCTCTCTCTGTGTGTGTGTGAGTACGGTGACTCAGACCAAGACGGCGATCAATATACAGGGGGCAACTGTGTAATCGTATTATTGTATGTCAACAGAATGCTGAAAGCCTGGCGACGACTACATGGGATGTTATCTAAAATACTGCAATCATATGTTGTGATTTATAAGATATTGGTGGAGATACGTCATGTGTTTATTTGTTTTGAACCTCCTATAGAACAGATTTAATCAGAAGGGTTGAATAAATATTAATAATATGTTTGCAATTGTGTGTTAATGCGTAACACAAAAGAATAAACAATGGGAAGTACTTCAACATTATCTATATTTAAAATTTTAAATTTAAACAAACATATCTTCCTTGCACATTATTCTATGCGAAGTAAGAACGGAAGTGAAGATGTAAATAAACAAAATAAAACTGATGTGCTTTTGTTTTTCCAAAAATTCTCATAGGGTACTAGATAATGACGAAAAACTGAATTTCGTTGATTTTTATTTTTTAAATAACTCCTAAACTATTAGTAATCGAGAAAAATGTTCTAACTAAAGAAGTTAGATATTTTTATTGCCTAACCAGTGGCGTATGAAGTAAATTTTTATATAGGTCAATTTCCGAGATATAATACATTTTTTTTAAATAAAACCCGTACCTGATTTTAGTCTCAAAATATACTTATTTTGTTCCCTTTTAAATGATGTAAATAGTCATCTAAGTGGCAACATCGGCTATCGCATTTTTACCTCCCGCTCCCCTTGGTAAGGGAGGTATAGGGATCGTGCTAAAAATCGCATATCGAGATTTTGGTAAATGACCACTTTTTAAGGTCCCTAGAATCAATTTTTAACATTTTCACGATGATGTCTGTGTGTATGTATGTATGTATGTGTGGATCCTGTATAGTGTATACGCTCTAACTCAAATACTATCATTCAGAAAGTTTTGAAACCATGTATTTCTACCTTATTCTAATATGGAAATATCTGATTAGATTTTGGCGGCAATCGGATAACCGGAAATGGCAGTTTACTTGAAGCTCAAGATAGTTTTTCTTCAAAAAATACCTTTAAATGTAATTTTTTCTCAATTTGTTACTATAAAAATTAAAGATTATTTCATTTTCTACAAGTTTGCTTTAATACTTTTTCTATATATTGTATGGATAAATTTATAAAGTAATGTAAAAATTATATACATAGGTAAATGGCGGGAAGTACTGTGTTGGTCACATCAGATTTTCTGGATAATGTTATCTTCGTATAGTAAACCAACAAATGGCGGGAGCCATGGTTACGTGCTTCCTTGCTGAGATAAATGGCGTTGGTTTTTTTCCAAATTTAGACCTAAAATGTGAAAAAAAAACTTTTTGACAGCTTTAACAAACTTTTTAAATAAGTTACAGAAGATTTGATTGAAGCTAAAATGTCTAACGATGCAAACTTTCACCGAGAATACAGGTATTTTAATGACTGCAATATTGTTGACGCTTCGTTTGACAGCCCAGCTGGCAGTCGCTGGCGCCATTTTACTTACTATGTGCAGCGATAGAAACAGATAACTGCTAAATTGAGAAGGTCTATTATGTTTATAAATAAATAAATATATCATCACGGCATATTACCCATTGCTGGGTGTGCCAATCATGATCATTAATATAGTTTAATTATTTTTAGCATTTGTCGTCTGTCTCGGCTATTAAAAAATGAGTACGAAAAATAGCAATACTAGCTTGCGTACTCAAATTTTTGATATCCTATTGAAAAGCTATGAAAGATGGGTTAGTATTGATGAATGAATAACTTGTTGATATTAACTACAGTTTGTTAAGAAAAAACCTAAACTCGGAGTAGCAATGAACATAGAAACGTATGTCTTATCATTATTCAATTCAAAAGTCACGTTGTCAAAATTGATCTTGAAATGTATTTTTGAGGAGAAAAGATAATGAAGAAAGAAGCAGTATATTGCCATTCACCGTTTTCTAATTTATTTCCATTTCTAAAGTAACATTCAATAAGAAAAGCTTTGATTTCTTTGTTCACAGCCTACTCCGAGTTAGGTTTTGAACACACTGCATTAAAATAATACATAATTTATATTATTAATAGTTTTGTTAGTTACATAAATATTGTTCAAACTTCTCGCGAGGATTCGTGTAATTATAAAAACTTATATTTCTCATTCTACAAAAGTTGTAAATAATTATTGTCTGCACCCGTTAAATCAGTTACTTTTATTACAGGTATAAAACGTGCCCTTCTCATATCTTTTCAGAAACGGTTTGAAAAACCCGTTTTATTTCGGTTACTTTTTACTGGTTTATTAGTAAATAAAAATATCTGTTTCAGTTAAAAATAGCGTTCTTTTATTTAAAACTATGCATAAAGTGGTGACAATGTATTGAAAGGTTGAATAATTGCTAGAATGTCGCACGCAAGAGTACTATTACAAACAGAAAGTGTGAAAAATGTGTTAATTTTATTTACATATTATTCTAGCAAAACATTGCACATTGTTTTTAGGATTTACGGACTAGTCCAGAAAATTAATTTTCGGAAATAGTCTTGTAAAATTTTAATTTATTAAAAAATATCCGAAAAATCTGTCTTTTGTTGCAGATAAATGTTTTTTTGAGTAAACAGAATTCCATTTTTCATTTCGTTTTGACCTATTACATTATAACCAACAAATAAACAATAGATATACGAACAAAAACCTTTAATATTAAAAAGATTTGAAACTGTATTTGTTATTATAAATAAATATATCATCACAGTTTATTATCCATTTCTGGGTGTGTCAATCTGCTTTTTACCTCTCGCTAAGAGAGGTATTGCATTCATGCTAAAAATCACATATCCATATTTTATTGAATAAGCACGTTTTAAGGTCCCTACAATCCGATTTTAACATTTTTACGATGATGTCTGTGTGTGTGTGTGTGTGTGGATGTATGTGTGTGTGTGTGTATGTATGTAGGATGTTGGAAGGACGATTACTCAAAAACTATAAGACTTAAAAATTGTTTAATTACGTATTTTCCAATCGGACATTCATGGGAAGATCTGAAAAGGTTTTGGTAACAATTGGACAACCGGAAGTAGAAGATTCTTGAAAAAAAATCTTCTAAATAATATTTTTTGAAAATTTTTCTTGGTAATATTAAAGAAAATTAAATTCTCTATCTGATACATTTAAATATTTTATTATATATTCTATGGATTTAGAGATAAAAGAAATATAATAAATAAAATAACGTTATAATAAATTTTACAGCCGAAAGGATGCCATGGAAAATAGTTGACCAGTTGAACTGTTTGTAACTGACAGATAAATGTCAGTGTCAGAAATTCATAGATATTACTAAAGAGTTTTTCTGGGAAGTACATATACATTATATTATTTCTTAATGTATTAGTAGTTAAATATTTAAGATTATAGGTCTATTACATATATCCTTCAAAAATACAGTCAATCCTGACAATGAATTGGAAACATTTCGAAAAATTAGAAGAGGACAAAATTTCTTCATATAATGAATTTAAAATTAAACAATCTAAATATAAGGAATAGATATATGTAAGTACAATTTTTGGTGTAGAATGTAGGTATACAAGAAATGTTAAATACAATAGGGCGCCTTGACAAGCAGATATGGGGACTCATGTCAGAATGATAGCTAGTAATTATGTATATAGATGTATCATAATTTCTCATTCTAAATTTAGTGATTTTCCAATTCCATATGGTTTATTTTCCTCGACAAGTAAATTCCGCACTCCTGGTGACAAATTAACTACGTGTATTTAGAAAATCTTGAAATTCTGAATGAAACATACTGACTAATTATCATTCTGAAACGGGCCCCCACATCTGCTTGTCAAGGCCAACAATGTAACATGACTGTTCGCGCCCTATACTTATGTAACCAAAAAAGGAAGTGGCGAGAGGTATTGTGCTGGCCACAACAGATTTTTTTACAGGTGTAGGGTATTGACGATTTAGTGCAGTGTGAACCTGAAAAAAAAAACTGATGTGGCCAGCACATAACCTCTCGCCGTATATTTTACCTGGCTGTATGCATAAAGCAAAGAATATTTTTAGAAATACAAATAATATATTCATATAAGTCTACGACGTATAATCTTTATTAGTCAATAATAGCATATCTCAACATAAAACAATTTTTACATATATTTACAAAATCTATAAGCTATTTTACCATAAATTTTGTACAATAAATTACAAAGTAGAGTTTACCATATATAAATTTTAGGTTGGTGGTAACAGGGATTTTCAATTCTAACAACGTTCTTGTTTACTTTCTCTTCATATTCTTCTAGTAAAAACATTAATTTTGGGCGGTCTAAAATGTATATATCTGGATTGTGCATCTATTCTAACATCTTCTTTAACATTTTATTTTTTCATACATGTTGTATCTAAATAACACATTAATTCCCTTTAATAAAGTGATGGATAGATTGTACTCCGATTATTCTTATATCGATGTGTAATTTTGTCAATATTTACAACTTACTTGAGAAGAATTTGATAGCTTTTTCGCAGTTCAATGTTACTCTAGTCTATAGTACTGGTGTACATTGCCCCATAATGTTTGAAACAAATTTAAGTTCTTTAACCTATACTTGTCACCTCCATAATAGTCACAGATCAAGAATTAAGAGATTCTCCAAATACATTTTTCTTTCATTTCTCATTATTTCGATGAGATACAATTTTTCAGTATTTTACGTTGCAGAGTGGAGACCATTTTCACTTTCATCTTGCGTTTATAACATTTCAATATCGTCTTCCTTCGAGCTGTATTCTCGTTTATATCTATTCTTTACATTTACATTTTTTATATATAAATTCATTCTATGAAGAAATTTTGTCGTAGGTACTCGTCTAATTTTTCGAGATGATTCCAATTCATTGTTGGCATTAACAGTATTTCTGAAGGGTATTTGTAATATACCTATAATTTTAAATATTTAACTATTAATACAATAAGAAATAAAATAATGTATGTACTTCCCAGAAAAAATCTTCAGTAATGTCTCCGGAATTCTGACTGACATTTATCTGTCAGTTACAAACAATTTAAATTTTCAACTATTTTCCATGGCATTCTTTCGGCTGTAAAATTTATTACAACAGATTACTTTATGTATTATATTTCTTTTATCTCTTAATCTATAGAATATATAATAAAATATTTAAATGTATCAGATAGAGAATTAAATTTTCTTTAATATTATCAAAAATAATTTTCAAAAAATAGTATATAGAAGATTTTTTTTCAAGAATCTTCTACTTCCGGTTGTCCAATTGTTACCAAAACCTTTTCAGATCTTAACATGAATGTCCGATTGGGAAATACCTACTTAAACAAATATAAAGTCTTATAGTTTTTGAGTAATCGTCCTTCCAACATCCCACACACATACACACACACACACAGACATCATAGTAAAAATGTTAAAATCGGATTGTAGGGACCTTAAAACGTGCTTATTCCACAAAATCTGGATATGCGATTTTTAGCATGAATCCAAAACCTTTCTTAGCGAGAGGTAAAAATGAATTCGAGTATCTGAAAGTCAAAATATCCGGTTCCTCGCATGTCTGATATACGGGTATCGAAGCGGATATCCGTAAATTGAAGTTTCGCGCCAAAGCCATATCCGGATCTTGCCTTTGGGTTCAGATATGTAATTAAGAATCGAATCCGGATTCGGATCTTAATTCTGGATCAAAATTTTTATTTCGGTTGCAAAGGCAAGAATCTTTACACAGCTGGATTGGTGTTCAAACCCTTTCAAAAGGGCACGTGTCTTACATAGGTAAGGAAAAGAGAAGATATACTCGAATAAGTATTTAAAATTCCTTAATTCGAAGATTTTATAAACAAGCAATTAGATCATTGTACAAACTTAAGACGGCCTCAAACCGAAATACTCGTATTTAGATGATTATCTCATAAACAGAATTGTTCTGAGATCTGATATTCAGATGAGCTTCTAAGATCCGATACTCAATTTCCGTAATCCAATCTGGATCCGACATTCGGATGGTTCACATTCAATTACCCGGGTATCCGAATATTTATTGTATAAATAATTATATAATATTTTGGGGTGTCCAAAACGTGCTTTTTTACCTTCCGTCACCTTTAGATAAGGAAGGTATTGTTTTTGGTCAAAAAATTCAATGTTAAGTTTTTAGTGAATAAGCACGTTGTAGGGTCCCTATAATACGATTATATATATATATATATATATATATATATATATATATATATATATATATTCCTCAAGTTTACATCGAAAAGAAGAGGTTATTAAATTTTGGTTATAATTGGTCAAGCGGAAGTACCCTCATTTGAAGATTTTAACAGTTTTTCTTGAAAAAACGCAGTTAAATATCATTTTTTGACACAATGTTATTGTAAATATTAAAGAGTATACTAGTATCTACACGATTTAATTGCATTTTATACTTCATATTCAGTGGATATAGAGTTAAAGAATTATAAAGGAATTAAATTTCATAAATCAGCCAGCTATGCTATAACCATGGAAATAGCTACTATATTAATAAAATTATAATTGACAGATGTCAGTGTCAATGAAAATAAAATGAATGTGGCGGAGAGTTAAGAATGTTGAGATGGATGTTGTGGAAGACACGGAAGGGTAGGATGAGGAATGAGAGGATAGGGGAAATGGCTCAAGTGATAGAAGTTTCTAGAAAGATACAAGAGAGACGATTATATTGGTTTGAACATGTCATGAGGAGAGATGGAGAAATATTGAAAGAAGAATGAACAGCGTAGTAGTAGAAGGTAGAAGAAACAGAGGAAGACCATAGATAAGATGGAAAGGCTATACTGCGAAGGACGTGAGAGAAAAGGAACTGAATGAGAATAACAAGGAAAATAGAAATGAGTAGAAGAAAAAATTAAAGAATAGCGACCACGAATGAGTGGGAAAAGTAGAAGGTGTCAGTGTCAAGTGCAATTTACATAGTTTGTTTATGAAATAATTTTACTAGATATATATAATCTTTTGCAAGAAAAAGGTAATGTGCTGAGCCACAACAGGATTTTTTTTACTTTATCTAATTTTTTAATTACCTATTTTATCAAAAGGTAAGGTAAGAGGTAATAATAATTGACTTGGATTCGTGATTTTTCCTGTAGATTTATTTTTCAGAGAGTTTGTCAATTATTTTTGTGGACTTCTTGCCTCGGATTTAAAACTTTTTTATTTCGACTATAAATTTTTCTTTGTATGTTGTAAAGTTCCACGAATTTTATTACTCTTGAACTACATCTTACTCTAGAAGGGTTACCGAGTATATACACGTACAACGTACATAATGAAACTTTTACTTGACCAATTAAGGTTATTTGAAACAAAAAAGCACTTTACCTTGTTTCTATTTTTTATTTCTAAATAACTAAAAAGTGTCTTTTAAAAACAATTTCGTATTCCCAAAATTTATAAATGAACATAAAAAAATTGCTATTTTGTTTAAAAATATATTGAATGGGATAATTTTTCACATAATGCTTTAAATACTGTTTTATTTAATATGTAACTAAAGATTATAAAGGTCGCGAATTAATGGATAAAACCAAAATGTAATTTTGATTTCCTAATGCGAGTTTTATCGTTCACTGTTAATTGGACAATTAAACCGTCGTTGACCAAATTTACATTTTAAAAATGAATTAAGTAGCAAATTATTCACCTTAATTTTAAATTTAGGCTGAAACTCAGAATGAACGCGCTTTGAATTTAGATTTTAATTTCATATGGATATACAAAAAATGTTTGAAGCAAGCAAATTTAAATAACCGGTTATCAATATTGAAAAATAAATATATTTCAATCCAATTGTGTTGTTTACATTTCGAGTATGTAATAAATGATCCTCATACACCGTTATTGCTAAAATTTGCAGTACATAGGTTGATAATTGATAAAATAACAGTGATAATATAATTATTCATACAAATTGTTTTATTATAATATTTAATGAAGTATTATTTATATATTATAGGATATTTATATAGAAATACCTATTAACATTGGATTAATCGAAAGATTATGTCAATATGGAACAATTTTATTATTATTTTAATTCTCTTGTGATATTGGTACTATTATTTCAACGGGAAAGTAGCGGACACAGTCAACTGGGCGAGGGTGTCTGGGCGATAGCCAATTGGGCGTCGGACATTTCGGCGATGAAATAATAGATATGTACAATTACAAAATTGTGCGTTAGGTTAGATTATTTATCTACGACAGCGCGCTAATATATAATTAGTACACCAATTTGAATGTCATTATGAGTGATTTAATGGAACTGAATGTCATTAAATCACTCATACGTATTATTTACGTTAGCTACGAATGAACATTTCAATGTTTTTCATTATGTTAAAAATTAAATGAAAAATGTATTTTAAGATCAATTTTAACTGTCGTACAGAAAATATTGAAAGATATTTGATATAGCCTCATAATGCCTCAAAACTTGCGTGATTAGCACACTCGGCTCATCGCCTCGTGATTTAACATCACACGCGTTTCATTATGAACGGTATATTAAACTTGTATCTTTAATATCTATTATCTACGACAGTGCGCTAATATGTAATTAGAGCACGAATTTGAATGTCATTCTGAAACTCATAATGACACTCAGTGCAATTAAATTACACATAATAACGTAGGCTACGAATGAATATTTCAATGTTTCTCATATTCTCATTATATGAAAAATTAAATGAAAAATGTATTTTTAGATCAATTTAAACTGTCGTAGATAAAATAGTGAAGGATGCACATTTGATATAGCCTCATAATGAAACTTGCGTGATTAAAACACTCGGCTCATCGCCTCGTGATTTAACATCACACGCGTTTCATTATGAACGCTATATCAAACTTGTATCCTTAATATCTCTTATGTATATACACTCTTTGGGGCATTAATTATTGATTTTGTAAACCCTCTCGCTGGGTTACATTTAGGCCAAAATGTGACATGAACAATCAAGTCATCATCATCAAAAATTACTAAATTGTGTACTATGTGAAGGTGAGGGAACACATAGCTACTTTTGTTGCGCAGTTTTAAATTGCGGCGGCAAAAGCTGCATGTCGGGTTCACACACCGTACAGCGTAGCGTACATCGCGCAGTTTTCTATGCTGCGGCTGCTTACAAAAGTTGCAGGACTATAAAAAAATTGCAGAACTGTTCACACCTATTCTGCTTCTTTTACATCACTTGATTCTTTGCAGCACGCGTTGTAACATTTGGTGCGCCTAGTAGCTATCATTTCGAAACAGAATACCCGTAAATAGATGAATATACGAGTATATACGAGGGTGGATTGAAAAGTTTCCGGAATGATAAAAAGATATATATTTAACACGGACTATATTTTATTTTTCTACATAGTCCCCTCTGAGGTCAACACACTTGGTCCAACGTTTTTCTAAATTTTCGATTCCGATTTTGGTGTCCCAATAGACTGACGCCATCACCTTTCCTGCCGATTGAACTGACTTCGCTTTCTTCGGAGCCGACTCACCATGTCCAATCCACGCTTTCGACTGAATTTTCGTCTCTGGAGAAGAGGTGTATCCAAGTTTCATCCATGGTTATGAAACGTCTTTTAAAGTCGTGCCCGAATGCGCTTTTGCTCCGAACTAAGCAAATACGGCAGCCACCTGCCGCATATTTTTCCCATGCCCAACTCATTATGTAAAATATAAACTACATGTTCATAAGAGATCCCTATGGCTCCCTCAATCTCACGCACTTTCATTCGGCGATCTTCCATGGACTTTATCCACAATTTTCGGTGTGGTAGCCGATTTTGGGCGACCTGAACGTGAATTGTTACAGGTGTGTGTTCGGCCACGCTTAAATTCAGAAACCCAGAAACTCACAGTGGAAAACGAAGGTGAAGCATTCCCAATGTTCAGCATCTAACCAAGTCTTGATCTCCGTTGCCATCTTTCCTTCCAAATAAAAAAAAAACTTGATCACCACACGAACTTTTTTTCCATTACCAATTTAACGCTAGGTAGATCGACACAGACGCTTTTCACGATTAGACCGATTGTATTGAAATTCAAAACTATTTGGGAGAGTGCATTTTGCCGATTTGAGCCTGATTTGAACCATGATGGGGAAGTTTAGTATTTTAATTTATTTTATTAAGAATGTTTTCAAAAGTGATATTCTATGTTGTATTTCATTCAAAAATGCATAGATTTCTCAAAAAATGAAATTTTCTAAAATAATGACGTCATAGAAGTTCACGGAGACCGTATAGTCCAGCTTAAGCAGATGCGCGTTGGTTTCACATGGCAACAACGAGTTTTAAAAATGGCATCCACATGTTTTGACGTTTATAAGCAATGACAGTTCTGTGTTATGATTACTATAGTTTTGTTGTTCTTGTGCAAACGACTGGTTCTATTTATTTCATTTTTACCTCTCGCTAAGAGAGGTATTGCATTCATGCTAAAAATCGCAAGTCCAGATTTTATTGAATAAGCACGTTTTAAGGTCCCTACAATCCGATTTTAACATTTTTACGATGATGTCTGTGTGTGTGTGTGTGTGTGTGTGTGTGTGTGTGTGTGTGGATGTATGTGTGTGTGTGTGTGTGTGTGTGTGTATGTAGGATGTTGGAAGGACGATTACTCAAAAACTATAAGACTTTAAATTTGTTTAACTACGTATTTCCCAATCGGAAAAAAAATCTTCTAAATAATATTTTTTGAAAATTTTTCTTGGTAATATTAAAGAAAATTAAATTCTTTATCTGATA
Source organism: Harpalus rufipes (assembly GCA_951394225.1). Lineage (NCBI taxonomy): Eukaryota > Metazoa > Arthropoda > Insecta > Coleoptera > Carabidae > Harpalus > Harpalus rufipes. Next base: position 10,802,847 of record OX596285.1, read on the forward strand.
CATTTAAATATTTTATTATATATTCTATAGATTTAGAGATAAAAGAAATATAATATATAAAATAATCTGTTATAATAAATTTTACAGCCGAAAGAATGCCATGGAAAATAGTTGCAAATTTAAATTGTATGTAACTGACAGATAAATGTCAGTGTCAGAAATACGGAGACATTACTGAAGACTTTTTCTGGGAAGTACATACATTATATTATTTCTTAATGTATTAATAAATACATAACATATATCCTTCAAAAATACTGTCAATCTTGACAATGAATTGGAAACATTTCGAAAAATTAGAAGAGGACAAAATTTTTTGAAAAAATGAATTTAAAATTAATCAATCTAAATATAAGAAATAGATATATGTAAGTAGAATTTTTGGTGTAGAGTGTAGTATGCAAGAAATGTTAAATACAATAGGGCGCGAGCAGTCATGTGATTTTGTTAGCCCTGACTAGCAGATATGGGGGCCCATGACAGAATGATAGCTAGTAATTATGTATATAGATGTCAAGTATCATAATTTATCATTCTAAATTTAGTGATTTTCCAATTCCATGTGGTTTATTTTCCAAGACAAGTAAATTCCACACTCTTGGTGACAAATTAACTACGTGTATTTAGAAAATCTTGAAGTTTTAAATGAAAAATTGACAAGTGATATCCATGTACATAATTACTAATTATCATTCTGAAACGGGCCCCCACATCTGCTTGTTAAGGCCAACAATGTAACATGACTGTTATATACTTATGTAACCAAAAAAGTAAGTGGCGAGAGGTATTGTGCTGGCCACAACAGATTTTTTTTTATTGTATTCAATATTAAAAATTAAGTATCGTATAATAGTTTTGAAAACAAATACAATTCCAATTCGAACTAAAAACTCTTAACGTCACTCCGCGAAAACAAACCTACGTGATGTCACAAAAGTTGATAAATAATTAATGGTAGATAAATGGGAACATAATTTTAACTTTCAGTTACATTTTAAATTATAATTATTCATATATTTACGATTAAAAAATATTTCACATGTAATTTCAATCACGCTAAACTTCCCCATAATCTGAAATTCTTTACTTGGTGTAAGAAATGCACTTTTCACTAATTACATTTTCTTAATTAGTTTAAGTTTGTGCAAACTTTACTATCGATTTACTTTTTAAAATAAAAAACATCCAATCTAAAATATCATTTCCAGGAAAAACTTGAAATTAGACAAAATTAGATTATTGAGGTTAGTTTTTAAGTTGAAATCAAATTACGTTTGAAGTTTGACGTTTATTCAAGTGGCAGCCCTGAAATTAGTGTTATGAAACGGTGAGGAAGAATGGTAATAGCTTAGGGAGTTTCATTTGAATTCAACTTTGAATTTATTGAACTCTGAACTAATTTTCCACCACTGATATTGAATTTCAATATTCCTTTGGTCGTCCTTACTCGTGATATTGTGAACAATGTTGTTATTTCTGTGTCAAACAGGAACTCGATAGAAACTTATATCTATACCATTATGTAAAATAGCTAGATGTAGATAGGATACGGGACAATGGGAACTGTATTTTATTTAAGTTTTGTGTATTACAGTAATTTATTTAGAATTGAGTTACCTACATTTTCTTTTAATATTAATAATAAGTTGTTTATTTTAAATGATTTTATTCCAACAAAGGAGAAGTAATACGGAGAAATTAATTACTGTATGGGGTCTCGTGGCCGTGTGCCTGAGTGTCTGGTCGCAAATCTGGGGGACCCGGGTTCGATCCCGACCGACATCAAAAATTACATCAAATTTTAATGGCACGAAATTGACCCCTGTGGCGCACTCTCCACGCCAGCAATGAGTGCCCGTGAGGTGACGCCTGGTAAGCGCCCGCACGGTACAAATATTCCATCATTACCGACAGCTTGGCACACCCAGCAATGGGTAATATGCCGTGATGAAATATTTATATTTATTTATTTATTTACTTTAAGATGGTAGTCAGATTTCTAGAAAATCTCGTTTATTGATAATTTGTTATGTGACATGTGGGTCTAAGAAACAATGTGTAATTGCGGGTTATGTTGCAAAAACTATTAAAAATGTAATAGAGGTGATGGCCCGTATTACGAACCCACTTTTATAGGGCGTTTTTGTTAAGAGTGATATTTAAATAAAAATATAATATACAAGCACGCTTTATAATAGCCTCGATAAAAGCGCTATTATTGTAATAGTGCACTCGTAATATGGACTAATGCTTTTTCACTGTTCGGTGTAGAATAATTATTTGTTTAATGATGCAAAAAATCTGTTGTGGCCAGCACAATACCTCTCGCCACTTCCTTTTTTGGTAACATAAGTATAGGGCGCGAAAAGTCATGTTACATTGTTGGCCTTGACAAGAAAATGTGGGGGCCTGTTTCAGGATGATAATTAGTAATTATGTACATGGATGTCAATTTTTCATTTAGAATTTCAAGATTTTCTAAATACACGTAGTTAATTTTTCACCAGGAGTGTGGAATTTACTTGTCGAGGAAAATAAACCACATGGAATTGGAAAATCACTAATTTTAGAATGAGAAATTTTGATACTTGACATCTATATACATAATTACTAGCTATCATTCTGACATGGGCCCCCACATCTGCTTGTCAAGGCCGACAAAATCACATGACTGCTCGCGCCTTATTGTATTTAACATTTCTTGTATACCTACACTCTATACCAAAAATTCTACTTACATATATCTATTCCTTATATTTAGATTGTTTAATTTTAAATTCATTTTATGATGAAATTTTGTCCTCTTCTAATTTTTTGAAATGTTTCCAATTCATTGTCAGGATTGACAGTATTTTTGAAGGATGTATGTAATATACCTATAGTATTAAATATTTAACTATTAATACATTAAGAAATAATATAATGTATATACTTCCCAGAAAAAGTCATCAGTAATGTCTCCGGATTTCTGACACTGACATTTATCTGTCAGTTACAAACAATTTAAATTTTCAACTATTTTCCATGGCATTCTTTCGGTTGTAATTTTTATTATAACAGATTATTTTATATATTATATTTCTTTTATCTCTAAATCTATAGAATATATAATAAAATATTTAAATGTATCAGATAGAGAATTTAATCAAAAAATATTATTTAGAAGATTTTTTTTCAAGGATCTGCTACTTCCGGTTGTCCAATTGTTACCAAAACCTTTTCAGATCTTCCCATGAATGTCCGATTGGGAAATGCGTAGTTAAACAAATTTAAATTCGTATAGTTTTTGAGTAATCGTCCTTCCAACATCCTACATACATACATACATACACACACACACACACACACACACACACACGCACGCACGCAAGCACGCACGCACGCACGCACGCACGCACGCGCACACACACACACACACACACACACACACACACACACACACACACACACACACACACACACACACACACACACACACACACACACACACACACACACACACACACACACACACACACACACACACACACACACACACACACACACACACACACACACACACACACACACACACACACACACACACACACACACACACACACACACACACACACACACACACACACACACACACACACACACACACACACACACACACACACACACACACACACACACACACACACACACACACACACACACACACACACACACACACACACACACACACACACACACACACACACACACACACACACACACACACACACATCATCGTAAAAATGTTAAAATCGGATTGTAGGGACCTTAAAACGTGCTTATTCATTAAATCTGGATATGCGATTTTTAGCATGAATGCAATACCTCTTTTAGCGAGAGGTAAAAAGTAGTAATGCAACAGAAAGCGATTTTTCAAAAAGCCGGATAACGGATATTTGGCTCATTCAGAAAGGCGGATAACGGAGTATCCGGCCGGATAATAAACTTGTATAGTTAATTAATATTTAATCAAAAATATACAAGTTTTAACATTTAATTTTGGTGACCCGCGTGTAAAAATATTATATCAAACTTTTTTGCACTATATTTACTTATCATAAGGACATTATTATAAATTATAACATTGTAGCCTTTCAAATCTATCTACTATACCCTGTTTCTAAATTAGGGGAGATAAATTCAAAAGTCAGGTTTACAGCATTACAGCAACAAAAGAACTAGATCACAGAATTAGTGACATTTTCGTTGATTTTAAAAATCACTTATTCTCAAAATTGTGATATGCTGTCATTAGTTGTTCTTGCATTAAGTCACAGAAATAAAAACATGTAGTAACTATTGTAATTTAAAAAAATGTTAATTATGATTTTCTTTTTTGTAGGTAAGCGAGCATACCTTCATTTGTCATTATTAAGAAAGAAGAATTTTTGTTCTGGTAAGCGTCAACTTATTTACACATACATTGTACTCGTATATACAAATAATTTGTAACAATACCAAACTATTGGAGGAGCAAGCATTTGTACAAATAAATCCTCGGCCGACGTTCCGTCTTCAACGTAGAATTTAGAGTGGTATTAGTGCGAACGCACAAAACAAGATGGACCGCAACATTTTTTTTCGGTAAACCAGACATTTGTTAATCCGGAGTTAAATCGCCATTCAACTGTTAGAATGGCTACTATTTGTTATGTAAGAAAAAGGGAACTTTCTTGTTATTTCGAAGACTAAAGAATGAATTGCATTTATTAAATAAATATATATACGTATGTTTATTCTATTTCATTGACATTTTGCGTGGATAGGATGTTCATCATAACAATAGTATATTTTGCTATTTTATATTTCTACAAAATTTGTTTCTTTTGCTTGTATTCTGTAGCAGTTGGATTTTCGTGGTTCATTGTTAAACGAATAGTTTACATAGTTATTAAGCGTAGATCAAATGTTCCATTCACCCTACAACTATTAATAATTTTGATGTTTGAGTGGTTCAGAACCGATTAATATCTTTTGGTTCGTTATATAACATAACCTAAAATTTGATGTTATACAGGCTGAAATATTCAGAGACATTACTGAAAACTTTTTCTGACAAGTACATACATGATATTATTTCTTATTGTATTAATAGTTAAATATTTAAAATTATAGGTGTATTACATATACACTTCAGAAATACTGTCAATCCCGACAATGAATTGGAAACATCTCGAAAAATTAGAAGAGTAGGACAAAATTTCTTCGTAGAATGAATTTAAATATAAAGAATAGGTATAAGTAGAATATTATGGTGTAGAGTGCAGGGTCAAATACAATACTTATGTAACCAAAAATTAAAGTGGCGAGAGGTATTGTGCTGGCCACAACAGGTTTTAAAAAATTTGTTTATGAAAATTGTTCATTTTTGTAAAGAATAAAGTTTGTTTTTCAAATAAAATATATGCAGACCAAGGTTAATTTTTTTTGTTGCTTATATTGTTTTTACCTCCCGTCACCTACAGGTAAGGAGGGTATTGTCAAAAAATTCAATTGTGAGTTTTTAATGAATAAGCACGTTTTGGAGTAGAAGTCAGTGTCATATCTTTGTCAAATGATTTTACTGGAAATATAAAAATGTAAAATAATTTAAGGTGGCAAAAATAAATCACATTAGGTAATACAACAGATTATAGCCATGCGTCAATTCATAAGATTATTATGTTATAAATATAATGCTATATATGTTATTATTTTCTACTTCTTATTTTAAGAAACATACTGTTCTTTTTATGAGTAGTTCAGTTCAGTTCAGTACGAGGTAAGATCAGATCAGTTCATTTCTCCCCTAAAAAGAAGACGCCCATAGAATAGTTTCTGTATGGAATTTATTCAAAATAAGTAGAATTTTCGGAAGGTATTGTACTGGCCATATCAGATTTTTTACAAAATGGAACGATGACACATTTTATTCGACAATTCTTTATACAAAAAGCCGTGATTTTTAGACATTCGAAACTGTAAAATACATGTATTTTTATAATTTGGCCTCAAGCTTTAAATTTCAAACGCCATTTACTTAAAATTCACTTATTGTGGGCTGGATCCTGTTTGCATAACTATGTCCAATTTGATAATATATATCAATCGTCTGTCAAGTTTGAAAGAAAACGAAAGGCGCCAAAAACAGTGCATTTATAGATCTTCTTAACGACGTGTATTTAGTGTGTTTTTGGACTTGTAAAGACACCAAAATAGAAAAATGATTTTAAAGAATTGTTGAGAATTTGTTCCCATGATTCTTGAATTTTGTTGATAGCATTCATTATATTGCAGTTTTTTCACTATTTCATGTTTTGACTTTGAAAGTATGGCAGCAAGAAAAAGAATTTTAGGAAATACTGTGGGTAATAATGTATGTAATAAACGGAATTATTACTAGTATATTGAAATTTATGAGGTGCATCAATATTTTTAATAATTTACTACATAATGATACGTCTAGTGGCGTACTCAGTATATTCAAACATGATTATACTTATATTAACACATTTTCAAACTTTTTTAATTTAACCTAACAAAAATTTGCATTCTTTTCACGAAATACGTAAATTTAAACGAAATCACCTTACATGTGTTCTACTAGATTTATGAAAATTGCAAGAGATGAGCTGCATCCGGTACGGTCTATGCAGTGTATTCCACGGAGTAAAGTTTCCTTTTTTATTCCACGTAAGAGTTTGTGGGTAAGAACCTCATTTCTTTCCAATGAGCGCGTTTTATTGCATAACATATAATTTAGGATTTATATTGTTCTTTGCAGAATCGTAAATTTAAGTTTTATATCACTTTACGAACTGGAGGATATAACTCATTGGTTATAAATCCTTAAATGACTAGCATCTAAAGTGGTTGTAGACAACCGAGTCTGACTACTATAAACCGTATACAGTGTGTCTAGGTGTTCAAGGTAACATGAGGATTTCGACAACCATAAGAAATACAGAGTTGCGGTTAAATTATGTAAAATAAAGAAGTTATTATTTTTTGCTGTTTGAAACAACTGAACGAAAGCATAAAATGCTCTTATCAATGGTACAACTTTCTAATATAGCGGTTATATAAAAATTAAAACTTTGACATCATAACTAGAAATCTAATAGTAATAAAAAATTTGAATATCATCATTTGAAAGATCATAAAAAGTGCCTAAAACTCAGTAATATTTATATTAATTTGGAAGATAGTCTCAAAAATATAAAACTACAAAATTAATATTTTTACCTATATCTAGTGACGTGTGCATATTTTTTCTCAAATAACAAAACACCATTAAAATGGTTTCCTAATAGGATAATTTTTGTCTAACATAACCGACTTCGTCTTATAGCTCTCGTCTCGATCTCTAAAATCATCTTCTACTGGTAGGAAGCACTTACTGTTCTGAGGGCCGTTTTCATGATAAATTTTATGTTCACATTAACACCTTAAAGTAAAATTAAAGTTGTTTTCGTTTTCATAATATAATTTTAGTACTTTAGCCGAGCACTGTAACATTACTTTAAAATAAACATAAAGTAGTCTTGTAATTTTAATTAAAGTTTTAAAGTGAGCTTGATTATGAAAACGGCCCGTAATACCTAAATAACTATATTTTTTTCACCTCCTGAAGAAGGCATAAGAGATGGCGAAACCAAGCCAGTTGAGGTCGAAAATAAAAAACCCCTTCCTGTCAAGTTTTATATCATTTTTGAAAATATTTCTTTTGAGGTGACATAAAAAGATATGGGCTGTTTCTGATGAATCTTTAGACCGAAAAATCCATCTTTATTGATGAGTTCAAAAAATTGTCTACTTACTTTTCGATCCCTACATGAAAGTTTCCATGGTGATCAGTTATTTATTTCTTTCTTATTTCCTCGCAATAAAAAATAAAATAATGCATAGCTATAGATTTTTATGTATTCTCTTTTTCTGGGCTGCGAAAAAAAATCTGTAGTGTCAGCACAATACCTCTCGCCACTTCCGTTTTTAGTTACATAAGTATAGGGCGCGAGCAGTCATGTGACCTTGTTGGCCTTGACAAGCATATATGGGGGCCCGTGTCAGAATGACAATTAGTAAATATGTACATGGATGCCAAAGTCAGAATTTTTCATTCAAAGATTTTCTAAGTTCACGTGTGGTTAATTTGTCACCAGGAGTGTGGAATTTACTTGTCTAGGAAAATAAACAACATTGGAAAATCACGAAATTTAGAATGAAAAATTATGATATTTGACATTAATTACTAGCTATTATTCTGACACGGGCCCCCATATCTGCTTGTCAAGGCCAAGAAAATCACATGACTGCTCGCGCTCTATTGTATTTAACATTTCTTATATAACTACACTCTACACCACAAATTCTTCTTATATCTGTTCTTGATACTTAGATTTTTTAAATTTAAATTCATTCTGTGAAGAAATTTTGTCCTAGTCTTCTAATTTTTCGAAATGTTTCCAAATAATTGTCGGGATTAACACTATTTCTGACGGGTATGTGAATTATATCTATATTTTTAAATATTTAACTATTAATATAGTAAGGAATAATATATGTATGTACTTCCCAGAAATAGTCTTCAGTAATGTCTCCGGATTTCTGATACTGACATTTATCTGTCAGTTGGAAACATTTTAATTTTTCAATTGGTTTCCATGTAATTATTGTGGCTGTAAGATTTATTACAACAGATTATTTTATATATTGTATTTCTTTTATGACTAAATCTATAGAAGATGTAATAAAATATTTAAATTTATCAGATAGATAATTTTTTTTTTTTTAATACTCGCAAGAACAAGAAGCTGCTACTTTCGGTTGTCCAATGGTTACCAAAACCATTTCAACTCTTCCCATTAATGTCCGATTGGGAAATACGTAGTTAAAAAGATATTAGGTCTTATAGCTTTTGAGAAATCGTCCTTCCAACATCCACACACACACATACACGCACGCACGAACGCACGCACGCACGCTCACGCACACACACACACACACACACACACATATACACACAAACACATACATCATCGTAAAAATGTTAAAATCCGATTGTAAGGACCTTAAAACGTGTTTATTCACTAAAATCTGGATATCCGATTTTTAACATGAATCCAATACCTCTGTTAGCGAGAGGTAACAATTGAACTCAACATGATCTTAAAGTATTTTATTGGACTCACAAGTTTCCAGAGCGAGCCTATAGCTCACTCAGTAAAGTATCACTTTCAGGTCTTGTTACGTAAATTACTATTACATTTAAAGTAGAGGAACAATAAAATTAACTTGTTAAAATATTTGAAATTCCTGCCTTACAAATGCTGCGAATTATTAAATCAATGAGGAATTTATTTTATAAAAGTTTCCGACTATTTATTACTTACGTCAAAATAACAACTGCAATCAAGTAATTTTCCAAACAATGAGAATTAAAAACAATTAGCAGTACAATGGCAGCGTCTGTCACGAAGTTGACAATATTTTCACAAGGGTTCGCTTTCGCTATGAGGGCTGTAGCCCTTTCGTGCTATCGGGGCGATTTGAGCAGAACAATGCAGACTGTTTAAAATTTAATCACATCAAATGCACCTCCTATCATTACCGAGTCTTTGTGTTTTTTTTATTTTTTTGCAAAGGGAACATAAACGGTAACATGCAAACTGCAGGAACATATAACTAGGGTTAAACTGATCTGAGTTAAGCACGCAAAGAACAAAATGCAGTTTCTTTGCAACTTTCAATTAAATTGTTTGATTTGTGGTGAGGTAACTGGCATGATATCTACAAATCAATTCACTAAACGACTCTATTAATACTGGTTTCTATTTGTGGATGTTTGTAGATTAAATTGAATTTGAGAAATTAACTGTCATGGTTATTGAATATCTGATGTAAAATATTGTTAGGTATGACAGTGTAGTATATGATTGGGGATTTGGGAATTTGATTTAGAATGATTAAAAAATTATTTTTTATTTTTATTTAATAAATCACGATATACCGCAATTATAATATAATAAATAAATAAATAAATTTTTCATATTATAACTATGATGATGGTTTAATAACCCGGAATCGATAAATTTATTTATTTGTGTGTTTATTTATTTATTATTATTAAATAAAATTAAAAAATATAAAATGTACCTCCAAGAGAATTTAACAACATATAAAATAATACAAGAAGTTAAAAAATTAATTCTAAAGTTAGATTACATTAACATCAGTGTATTTTTTTCTCGGTTTTCTAATGAATTAATGAATAAATTCACATAATGAAGGATCCAGGGAAAAAACAACTTCAATTTTGTTATCAAAATTCTAAATATAAATAGTTATTTAGCAATACTAAACGAATTGAATAAATATGATATAAGTGGATGAAATATAGATACCTCTTTTTATTGTCCAAAAGCAATATGTTGCAATAATTGTTGGCAATCTTAGAAACATCTTCTTTGCAATAGCAAAATGCACAATATAGGTAATATCAAGAATTAAGAAAATTACCAATACATAACGAAACACAATTTATCAACGCCAAAATCAAAAAATCATCTTACCACATGACTGACAGAATATTCAAATAATTTAAATATTTGAAAATTACATTTGTTACCGAAGTTACAATACAGTTTCTTTCCTATTTTTTTGCCGTCGGTTTTGGACGGAGATAGCGTATACTCTTCTAAAACACCGACGATAATGAGGTAGCGAATAAAAGTCTCATATATGTTATGTGTGTACGACAAAGATGGTAGATAGAAGTTTAGTAATTTTTGCATCAATTCAGAGATACAGAGTGTAGATTCCAAATATTTAAAAATATATATGGTGTCCCATTTGAAATATGAAAGTTAATGATATTTCCGATTAAACCGGAAGCGCTGCTACCATGCCAAATGCTATGATTTGTGAGCCCCTAAGTATAGTTTATAAATATATCAAGAAAATTAAAAAATAATTATAAATAAATATATATATATATATATATATATATATATATATATATATATATATATATATATATTTCGAGTGGCTCATTTTTCAGTGTCACCTGTATATATTATGAAAATAATTAATAATTTTTTGCTGATACAGACCGAATAATGACTGAAAGTCTGGAATTCTGAATATTCTAATTTCTAATACTCTAATTGAATTTGTACTACCTATAATTATTTCTGTGAGGTCGTAGGTTCTTATCAGTTGTCCGCCTTTAATATACATAATATTATATAGTGTTGATTGTGTAGGAGTATCCCCTTGCCGCCTTGGTTGCAATACTAATCAATGTTTGCTGCAGGGGTTAAAGACTCTAACTGCATTAGTGTGAATCGATTAATGAAACAGGAGTAATTCTTGATCCATGTAATTGTTTTCTTATTTATTTAACGAATGGTAATACTGTCATCAATGAAATCAAATGTAGAAATAAAATAATTGGTTGGGTGAGGTCGCATTTGGTATTGACACTTGTCGGGATGGTGTCATTGAGGTCGATACTACGCTAGTATAAATCGATTAATGGAACAGTAGTAATTCCTGATCCATGTACTTGTTTATTTATTTAACTTGTAATCCAGTCATCATGTAAATCAGATGTAAAAATAACATAATTTGTTGGACGCGATTGCAGTTGGATTTGGCACTTGTTGGGATGGGGTCACCGAGGTCGATATTAAACTTAAGGAGACTAAAAGCCGTGTTCCTTCCGACTGTGATTGTGATTTTTTAAATTCTGATTAGTTTAATCGTGATCCTTTTGAATCATGATTTAAAAATTATATTAAGAAAAGAACTTGAATAAGATAAACACCATCTAGCGTCAAATGTCATATCCAGACCAATTCAAACTAATTTATTTTATTTTATAAATATTCTACTGTCGAGTGTTATAGTCAGCATATTGTGACGTGCGCCCCTGAGAGAAAAGTATGCTTGCGCCGCTACTGATAGCATATTCGCGAACAATGACGTAATCCCTTCGAAAGAACGTACCAGAGCGATAATGCAATCCCCGACGCGCTGAGACAGGTTAACTACGCCGTGACCCACTTCTTTTGTATACAGGTCATTGTCGCTTCAGAAGAGTTCTAGAATGATAGGGACTGTATAAATACCGTCGGGAGAACAGCGGGAGGACAGTCTCATATATACAAGCAACCAGAAATGAACTCAGTGATATAAATAAACAGTTTACAAGTTGTTAACATAAATAAATGTAGTTATATAAATAAGTGTAGTGATATAAATGTTAGTTAGATAAATAATTGTAGTGTTTAAGCATTTAATAATATTCTTAGTGTTTATAATTATTTTAATCTTAGAGTTAGTTGTTTTTATTATCTTTTAATATTTAATACTTAATTAATTATCGTTTAATAAACGTATTCTTTTAGTTAATAATATTTGTCGGTGTTTTACACTTCACCCATATAAATAAAAACGTTACAATATTAAAAATGAATAATATAGATTTAAAAAAATATTCCTGGTAATATATGACGTATGTTTACTTAAAACAATTTTTTTATGTAACACAAATAACTATTAATTCAAATTAATTAAAAATAAAAGTACTTTATCTACCATTGATGTTAAAGTATTGTTTTATCTACCCTTGCGGTTAAAAAAGTTCTACTTGACAAGAGCATATTTTAAAATCTGCTATAGAAAAAATAATTTAAACATGGCGGTAAACAGTAGTAAGTTTTAAGGGTAAGTAGCAAGACAAACAAAACTGTTGATTTAAAAAAAAAGTATATTTCACTTAAATCAAATGTTTTGAATCGTGCCAATCCTACTTGAAAGTATTGTGTACGTATTTATAGTAGTATATTAATAAATTAAAATGTTTAATGTTGTTATTGGTGAAAAGTTATTTTCTTTCTATACTAGAATACAATAATAATTGTTTTCATATTTATATTTCTTGCTTATTTTACGCTTGATTCATTTTCCGTTGTTCTTCCGTTCAATTTCTATTTCTTTTTTGTTTAATGTTTGAAACAAACAAATGAAACCTTTCAAGTAAAAACGCAAACACGTATCTCATATTTGAACATTCGAGTCATTTCCATATTTCCGGGAATATTAAAAAGAGTAATGTCTTCCATATACGTTTAATTTTAATATTTCTCTTTGAAATAGTACAGCTGCGTTAAAATGCTGACATTTTTATTAAAATTACAAAACAAATTTCATTCCGTGACACAGATATTACACTTCACATATATTTTATTGCTCTGGTTGTAATTTGCTTCATTCAAATGGAAAATAAAATTTAATGACTTTTACGTTTTGCAAATATACCGTAAGTTATAATGTAAACATAAATATCAATGCTGTATTGGTTTGTGTTATGTTTGTTGATATTATTGATTATGAAAATTAACAATATTTCAAAATTAAAAATTCTCGAAATGTTTGCTGTGTATATTTTTTCGGTACTGGTGTAGGAGGCACGCAGAGTGAAAATTTAATCAAATATGGTTATCAACTTTTTGAGTACATATTATTGACATAACTATATACAGGCTGTTCATTTTTAAGTGGCTACCATTGCGATCTCGAGAACTATGAGATATGAAGTTGGTTAATTTCTTAAAATATGGATACTTACTTTTACCTCTCGCTAAGAGAGGTATTGGATTCATGCTAAAAATCGCATGCACATTTTAAGGTCCCTACAATCCGATTTTAACATTTTTACGATGATGTATGTGTGTGTGTGTGTGTGTGTGTGTGTGTGTGTGTGTGTACTACAAGACTTTATATTTGTTTAATTACGTATTTCCTAATCGGATATTCATGGGAAGATCTGAAAAGGTTTTGGTAACAATTGGACAACCGGAAGTAGCAGATTCTTGAAAGAAAATCTTCTAAATATTATTTTTTGAAAATTTTTTTTTTGGTAATATTAAAGAAAATTAAATTCTCTATCTGATACATTTAAATATATTATTATATATTCTATAGATATAGAGATAAAAAAATATACAAAATAATCTGGTGTAATAAATTTTACAGTCGAAAGAATGCCATGGAAAATAGTTGAAAATTTAACTGTTGTAACTGAGAGATAAATGTCGGTGTCAGAAATCCGGAGACATTACTGAAGACTTTTTCTGGGAAGTATATACATTATATTATTTCTTAATGTATTAATAGTTAAATATTTAATATTATAGGTATATTACACATACCCTTCAGAAATACTGTTACTCCCGACAATGAAGTGGAAACATTTCGAAAAATTAGAAGAGTAGGACAAAATTTCTTCATAGAATGAATTTAAATTTAAAAAATCTAAATATAAGGAATAGATATAAGAATTTTTGGTGTAGAGTGTAGGTATACAAGAAATGTTAAATACATTAGGGCGCGAACAGTGACTTTGTTGGCGTTGACAAGCAGATATGGGGGCCCATGTAGAATGATAGCTAGTAATTATGTATATAGATGTCAAATATTATAATTTCTCATTTTAAATTTAGTGATTTTCCAATTCCATGTGGTTTATTTTCCTCGACAAGTAAATTCCACACTTCTGGTGACAAATTAAGTACGTGAATTTAGAAAATCTTGAAAATTTTAATGACAATGACATCTATGTACATAATTACTAATTATAATTCTGAAACGGGCCCCCACATTTTCTTGTCAAGGCCAACAATGTAACATGACTGTTTGCGCCCTATACTTATAGAAACATGTAATTTTTATTTTCTCATTCAATAGAGCTCGTTATTCTTATCCAACGATTAATAATTTTCATACCCTTAAATAACAAAATTTTTGAATAAAAAAATTAGTAAAGTTTTGAATTAATTCCCCTAAAATATGATGTTAATAAGAGTACCATGACTGAAAAAAGTGAATTTCGAACATATCTACCTTTTCGTCGTGTGTGAATTGACCCTTTTTTTATTAAAAATGATATGAAGAGAATAATTTCTTATTTAAAAGAAGTAGCAATAAACAAAATATTATCTTTTTGCAGTCATGGCACTATAAGTAATATCATATATGGGGGAATTAATTCATAATCATTATTTTTTTTGCGAAAATTTTGTTATGTAAATGTACGATAATTGAATATCATTGGATTCAGAATAAAGAGCTCTTATTAAATGAGAAAATAAAAAGTATATATTACTATTTAAAATAAAAAATTGATATCCATATTTGAGAACCACTGGTTGCAGTGTTTTCAGCGCCGCTACTGGTGGAATGTTCCCGAGCGATGACGTAACCCCGGCGGCGGAACGGCTAGACGTGTTAATTACACCGTTGACCTAAATCTATTGTGCTCGGTATCACTGTGGCGTCGGAGGGTTCTAGAAGGACGCTGGGCTGTATAAATACCGTCCGAACGGCAGCGGAAATATAGTCTGATATATAGAAGCGTCGAGCAATGAACAGTGGGTGATATAAATAAATAGTTTGTGATGTAGAAGCAACGAGCAATGAACACGGGGTGATATAAACATTCTACGAGTTGTTAACATAAATAAATGTAGTTATATAAATAAATGTAGTGATATAAATATTGTATAAATAAATAATCTTAGTGTTTAAGTATTTAATAATATTCTTTGTGTTTATAATTATTTAATCAGTGTTAGTTACTTTTATTATCTTTTTAATATTTATCCTAATTATTTATCGTTTAATAAACGTATTATTTTAATTAATAATTATTTCTCTTATTTTTATACTTCACCCATATAAATAAAACGTTACAGTAAAATAGAGATTCTTTGCTAATTTAACCGACTTCATATTTCTTATAGTTCGTTAGCATGTACGAGTGTGCATCGAAAAGTTCACTGCTTAATCATGATTTATAATTTGACAATTTTTAAGTCTCCTAGTAATTAGTCTCACAGCCTTGACAGTTATTAAGTGACCAGAAATTAATTTGACAGCTTTGACAGTTTTTAAGTCTTCCAGAAATTATTTTGAAAGCTTTTCCAAAGAAGATTGGTTTTAGAGCTTTTAAAAAGTGGAAGGAAAAAATGGTTGTTGAAGAGAACTACTTTGAACCACTGAACTTAATATAAATATATTATTGAAATTACGGTTACCAGTCGAAAAAGAGGATGGCGAGCGAAGTGAGGACAAAACTGCCGGAGGCGAATTTTATGCAATTTTATTAGCACAAATACTATAGATATTGGCATAAAAATAAAATATAATAACATCGAATACAAAGGAACCGTACGTAATTAAGCAGGTCGAGACTTGTTCGTGACGATTATGTCATCGCTTAGGTTTCTAGAAACTTTCGACCAGCGGCGTTGGTTGCGTTCTCCCGTCGAGTGCACGCAAGCTACAATACTTAGTTGTATTTATAAAACAGATCTTGGAAGAATAAACTTTACTGATTAATTAAATAAAATACAGAAATCATATTTTGATTAAAAATATCACAAT
The DNA here is from genome assembly GCA_951394225.1 of Harpalus rufipes. NCBI lineage: Eukaryota > Metazoa > Arthropoda > Insecta > Coleoptera > Carabidae > Harpalus > Harpalus rufipes. The sequence goes on from OX596285.1 coordinate 10,819,314, forward strand.
TGATTAACACTACAAAAAGTATAACAACTTTATTTGGTATACAATGACGTCAAATATAAATAAAATATTTCGATAGTTTTAAGTTTAAGTATATTTCTCTGATCCCTCAGTTTGTTTTAGAATCGTCTTATTAATCAATAAAAAGTTATAAAAATCTTTACATGAAAATTGTTTATAATTAAATTGAATCATTAATATACTTTTAACTATTGATATATTTAATCTATTCATCTGTCCACTGGATGTTCATTATTGAAAACAACCTTTGATTGTAACGGCAGAAATTAGGTATGAAAATGTCGAAAATTACCGCGAAAATAACGATACCATGGTATTGAAACAGATAAATTAACAAATGTTTGACGTGTTACCTGTCAAGTTAGGTTAATATATTTTTATTGGTTATTATTTGTAATATGTGTTCAAGCGAACATTTATCTATTAATTTAAATAAATACGTTTTCACTTCTGGGGTGATTTTCGATATTTTCATATCTAATTTCTGCCGTTATAGATCATGCAAAATTAATTTTGTTTATTGATTCGGATGCAATTTTCAGTTCTACAACTTTTGTTTGAAGCTATTTTACATAAAATAATTAGGGAAGCAGGAAATTACGAAAGTCAACACTCTGAATATTGAGTTCAGTCATTTGAATATATTCAGGATGACACTGAAAAATGGGCCACTCAACATAAATTTTATAATTATAATTTTTTTCTAATTCTTTTTAAATATTTGTAAACAAGGCTTAGGGGCTCACAAAACATGGTATTTGGCATGATGGTAGCGCTTCCGGTATGGCCAGAAGTGACATTAATTTTCATATTTCAAATGGGACATTCTATATATTTTTATATATTTCGGATTTACATAAAATCATGAATTTAACGATATGATTGAAGTGCATTTTTATTGAAGAAATAAATTACAAAAACGTAAGAGAAAAAAACCTGCTGTCATAATATCAGGCAATATGTGAAAACAGTTAAGATAATATTAAGTAATATTTAAGTTAATTGTTTAAATAGTAAGTTATTTTTGTAAGAATCCATATTCTGTTACAAAAAAATTATCTATTTTTTATCACAGCCTACTTGATCTGGCTTACCAGTTTAATTATTCATAATTTTCTCTTGTGGTTTTGTAGTTTATTTATTTTTTAAATAAAAATTCACTTTAATCATATCGTTGAATTCGTAATTTTACGTAGATTCCAAATATATAAAAAATATAGGGTCGTTTCATTTGAAATATGAAAGTTAATGTCATTTCCGGTTAAAACGGAAGGGTAAACATCATGCCAAATACTATGACTTGTGAGCCCCTAAGCCTAGTTTACAAATATGGAAAGAGAATTAAAAAATAATTATAAATAAAAAAGTTACTTTCAGTTGACCGTTTTTCAGTGACAGCCTGTATAAAAAATATGAACCATTTGTCTTATTCTTAATAATTCTAGTGTGACCCTCGTACGAACATGAACAAGACAAAACGCTCCTGTCATACAAAAAATAGGAAAGAAATACATTATCAAAAATATATAATCCCTTCTTATTTACTTGTTTCCATCTTATACGCCACGTGGGCTAAACATCCCCTCATGTTGCCACTACCTTCCCTGTTTTCTTGGCAGGGAAAGGTATATCTCGTAGGCTGATCCTGCTCCATTGAGAAGCAGGACGGCTGAATGACCGCACCGCAGTGGCAGTGAAACAACAGGCGGGCGGGTGGGCGTCCTAGTAGGCACAGGCACTAGGGTGGCTGTGTACAGGTGCGCTCGATATCGATCGCGCTACCCCTGTCTGCACGCTAGGCTACGCAACAAGGGACGCGCCATGTGCTGATTCGGACCGAGAAGGATATTGGTATGGTGCGACCAACGAATGAAAGTTGACGTTTAAATTATTTTATAGATGTGTTTTTTGTCATAACTTTGTCTTATGATTTCAATTTGAAAGGAAACTGACCTTTATGTGTTCCGTTAGAAAAAACTAGAATTGTACTCAATACCACTGGAATACTAAGAGACCATTAAAGTAATCTTAGCAACTGGATTCAGGAATGTATTTAAAAAAATCTGATGTGGCCAGCACATAACCTCTCGCCGTATATTTTACCTGGCTGTATGCATAAAGCAAAGATTATTTTTATAAATACAAATAATATATTCATATAAATCTATGACGTATAAACTTCTTTATTATTCAATAATAGCATGTCTCAACATGAAGATATTTTACCATAATTTATGTTACAATAAATTACAAAGTAGAGTTTACCATATATAAATATTAGGCTGGTAACAGCAATTTTCAATTCGAACAACTTTGTTTACTTTCTCTTCATATTCTTCTAGTAAAAACATTAATTTTGGGCGGTCTAAAATGTATATATCTGGATTGTGCATCTATTCTTATATATCTTCTTTTACATTTTTTTTTTTATACTTGTTATATCTAAATAACCTTAATTCCCTTTAATAAAGTGACGGATAGATTGCACTCCGATTTTGTCAATATTTACAACTTACTTGAGAAGAATTTGATAGCTTTTTCGCAATTCAAAGTTACTCTAGTCTACAGTACTGGTGTACATTGTCCCATAATGTTTGAAACAAATTTAAGTCCTTCAACCTAGACTTGTCATCTCCATAATAGTCACAGATCAAGAACTAAGGGATTCTCCAAGTACATTTTTAATTCATTACTCATTATTTCTGACACTGACATTTATCTGTCAGTTACAAATAGTTTAAATTATCAACTATTTTTCATGGCATTCTTTCGGCTGTCAAATTTATTACAACAGATTATTTTATATATTATACTTCTTTTATCTCTAAATCTATGGAATATATAATAAAATATTTAAATGTATCAGATAGAGAATTTAATTTTCTTTAATATTACCACGAAAAATTTTCAAAAAATAATATTTAGAAGATTTTTTTTCAAGAATCTTCTACTTCCGGTTGTCCAATTATTACCAAAATCTTTTCAGATCTTCCCATGAATGTCCGATTGGGAAATACGTTGTTAAACAAATTTTAAGTCTTATAGTTTTTGAGTAACCGTCCTTCCAACATCCCACACACACACACACACACACACACACACACACACACACACACACACACACACACACACACATCCACACACACACACAGACATCATCGTAAAAATGTTAAAATCGGATTGTAGGGACCTTAAAACGTGCTTATTCAATAAAATCTGGATATGCGATTTTTAGCATAAATGCAATACCTCTCTTAGCGAGAGGTAAAAATTAACACTGCGAATTATGATTCGTTAGTCTTGGGTGCAAGTATCCCTTGAGTAAACTACTGTTAAATGAAAATAAAAATAATTCTATTTCATAGAATTGTCAAAGTAAGTAGTTTAAAAGTAAAAATATTTTGTTAAACATAATCAAAATAAATAAAATCTGTTGTGACCAACACAATATCTCCCACCATTTATTTTTTATTGATTTAAATACTAAACTATGGGGTCTCGTTGCCGCGTGCCTGATGTCTGGTAGCGAATCCTGGGCTCACTGTATACCGGACAGAGGCCACAGGTTAGACCACACTGATGAGCACCAAATAGTGCGAAACGCGTCTGTGGTTACATGTGCTAGCCGGCTTCTGACGACGGCTTCATTGAAGCTGACTCAGAAGTTGTAAACTGGCGAAACATGACGAAACTTGTAATATTTATAATGCTTGTTTCACGGAGAAATTCGCAATTTGCTTTTGCAGTTTGCATTTTATTAAATGCAGATTTTAGACATTTTAATATAAAATAAACTTCGTTTGAAAATATTTTCCATAATATTTAAAATAATCAAAAATTAAAAAAGAACAGACCGGTGAATCATCCTGTATTTACGGAATTAATTAACATTTTTACTTCCTTGTACGTAAGTAAAGGAAATATTGTAATCGCGAAAAAATTCGGTTTTCAGATTTCAGCGGAAATATCCATTTTGATCATCCCTGAATCCATTTTGACTAATTTCGTCGTGACGTCTGTACGTACGTACGTCCGTACGTACGTATCTCGCATAACTCAAAAACGGTAAGCCGTAGAAAGTTGAAATTTTGTATTTAGGACTCCCATAACATCTAGTTGTGCACCTCCCTTTCTGGTTATTACACACTTTCCAGAAGTGCCACTTTACATGAAGCCTATAATAGATTTTAATGAAAAACTGTTTTAAAATATAATCCAAAACTTTTCAAATTTGGTATACAAGACTTTTATGTCAATCGAAATAACATAATAGATTTTGGTTAAAATAGGCTAACCGGAAGTTGTATATTACTTGAAGTTGTTAACAGTTTTTCTTGAATAAAATGACTTTATTTTGATTTTAGAAATAAATGCTTCAAATAAAAGTTTTAGAGAATTAATTTCTGCGTCTAGCATATCAAGTATTATTAAATTAGCCCTTTGTATAAGCGAGATATGTAAATTTAAAAATTATATACTTTTTTGTTTTTGTAATAAAGCTTGCTATGGATTAGAGCAAAAACATAAAAAAATGTTCATGTCAAATTACGTTAAATACGTGCAATTTTATGATTCGTACAATAACAAATATTATATTTTTATTGTGAAATTAGTCATATTCATTGTTGTAATCAAATATTTCTTTGTTGTAATCAAAACTCTCTTTAAAAAGAACCGGGTTAGATTATGCTCGCTATATATCTTATTGTTTTGAAGTTAAAATTAATATTTTGTAATTTATTTATTAAAAAAATATGTATAGTTTAATAATCGTACAAGGAAGTCGTGTGGTGTCCACATCAGATTTTTTCTATTAAGGATAATTTATAATAATTGTTAGATTGTTAAAAAAATGCGACTTGACAAAAATTTGTTTTTTTTATCAGTTATATTGGTAACAATTTTAACTTCACAGATGAAAATTCGTTGTTGAATGACAGCAATTTGAGGTTATATGTCATTCATCTGTTAGTTTAGCCGAAAACAGTGCGTTTATAGACGTTCTTAACGATGTGTTTTCATTGCGTTTATTTACTCATAAAGACCTCGAAATAGAAAAAAATATTTTTGTTTAAATAACCTGTTTATACAAATTATACACTTTGTAATAAATAAAATAATTCTTCCGAGTATAAATTCATGAAAATGTTCATGGATCTTTGTATGACTACGTCCAGACTGAGAATGAGGACTGAGGTGACACAAATCTTAATGATTCAAATCGACCTCTTCTCTGTGACGTCACGCTTACGTATTTAAAGCCGCAAATGTCGCTAGTGTCGTTTTACAGCGATGGGATGTGACATGTCAAAGTGACAGTTGATGATGATACTGACGCTGTGAACATAACTTTGTTTCTATTTATCAACTATTATACAAAACGTCGTTACAAACTTGCTCAAACAAAAATAAGTAAAAATATGTGCTAATTTGACAGCAATCTAACCTAACAAACAAGTTCCCCTTACCCCGCAAGACATACGTCGCAAAATATCTTTGTCATCATACTTCGAGCAGCACGTCGAAACTAAGTTGCAACGGAAACGGCAAGAGAAACATCACAGTGGCGGTAATAGACATGTCCGGTATTTTCAGTAATTTTTTTTCTCATTTAAAAACAAAAATTGAGCAAAATAAAAAATATGGAAAATTTAAATTTAAAAATACTTCTAATAAAAAGTCAGAAAAGGCGAAACTATCCTATTACTTATGTATGTAAAGTTTCAAACCGATCAAATATACTTAATTAATTAATATAATTAATTGTTTTTTTTTTTTTGCAGGAAAATATTGTATTGTCGTCTACGTAAGTGTGCAGTTTCAAGTTAATCGGATTTGTAGAAGTAGGTCAAAATAGCATTACCATTTGTCCGTAACAAACTAACAAAAAAGGGAATTTATATAAAAGCTTCTAATGAGAAATTGATAAGATACGGGGCAAAGCTGTTCATAGGCGCCGCCTATGAAAGATATTGTCGGGTGCACTCACTGAATAAAAAATTGAGATTATTCTGTAACGTGCGCCCGTGACTTAGAGTATGCGAGCGCCGCCACTGGTAGAATATTCTCGAGCAATGACGTAATCCCCGGCGAGGGAAAACCCTTACGCGTCTAGACTGGTTTAATTGATTCTTTGTATTCAATGTCATTGTGGCGTCGCAAAGTTCGAGAAGGACATCGCGCTAAATAAACCCGTCGCCAAAGCCAGTGAAAATAGTCTGATATATAGAAGGAACGAGCAATGAACAGGGGGTGATATAAATAAACAGTCCACAAGTTGTGAACATAAATAAATGTAGTTATATAAATAAATATAGTGATATAAATATTGTTTAAATAAATAATCTTAGTGTGTAAGCATTTAATAATATTCGTAGTCTTAAATTAGTGTTTATATTTGTTTAATCATAGTGTTTAAACAAATAGTTTAACTATCATAGTGTTAGTTATTTTTATTATCTTTTTAATATTTATCCTAATTATTTATCGTTATTATTTTAATTAATAATGTTTCCGATTTTTACACTTCACCCAAATAAATAAACGTTCCAATACATATACACAATAGCGCCCGCAAAGCAAAACAGCACTGTGTGTTACCTATACCTGTAATACGATACACCTGCATATACAGGATGGAAACCGGCACGGCACATTTCTTGCTTCATGAAAAAAGTATCAAATAAAAGTTGTAGAGCTTAAAATTCTGCATTTGAATAAATAAGCAAATTTAATTTTGCATACTTTATAACGGCAGAAATTAGATATGAAAATTTCGTCATTTTCATACCTAATTTTTGCCGTTACTGCAATCAAAATTAATTTTGCTTTTTGATTCAGATGTTGAATTTTATGCTCTACACTCTACACCCTTTTTCGAAGTTTTTTACCTATAAGGGAAGCAGCCCGAAGGACGAGTTGAAATGTGCTGTTTCGGTTTCACGAGCAATATCTTCGATTATTAATCATATCACGAGTTTATATTTAATACTTTATATATATATATATATATATATATATATATATATATATATATATATATATATATTCATCAATCTAACAACCGAACGTCCGTACATTGCCAGATCCCCAACAATTTGACGTCCTTCGTAAAGTGACGTCCGAATATGGACGCCAAATTATAAATCAGTTTTTCTCACATTTTTAGCATCTACGTGATGTGGGGAGTCTACCTGCAAATTTTAATTTTGGACGCCAAATGACTGTTTTGTTGTTAACAGCCGTATATTTAGTTCATCGAAATTCCGTGTGTGGCGCTTTCGTCGCATCATAATATACGCCGCCGTATATTGATAACCGAAAATCACCGCCAATTTGACGTCCATACACTTGGCAACATGGCATGTGTAACTCGTGCGTTTAGTTTTCAGTATTTCTTCACTTTAAATGTTTAAAAAATATGAATCTGATTTGGTTATGATAGCGTAATCAAATATTATATTGAGAAATTATTATTTTTAAAGAATTTAGTCAACACTGAGTAAAATTATAAAGATGTCTATTGTTTTCCATATTATTTTGTTTATTTTATAAAGATAATTTGCAGAAATAATGTATTTTTATAAAATAATTATTTTTTGAGAACTCGTATTTTCTCAATTAAAAAAAATCTTTTCCACATATAAACGACGAAAGTTTATTCATTAAAACATGAAAAATAGTTTCATATTTATTTATTGTTCCGATATTTTGTTACTGTGTCATATAGGAATGCAATAACTTCTTTGATAATAACATTTTATGACAATGACAAATTTTAAATGAATTATTTTTTCTACGTTCCGTTAATAAGGAAGATAAGAAAGATATTGTTTTTGGTCAAAAAATGCATAGTCCGTTTTTAACGAATAAGCACATTTTAGAGTCCCTAGAATACAATTTTACTACTTTTACGATGATGTCTGTACATGTGTGTGTGTAACAATCGTTGTACGATAACTGCAAACTCCAAAAATTACAATTTTTTACGTACTTCTCATTTGTATGAAGAGCTGATTCGATTTTGGTTATAATTGGTCAACCCGACGGAAAGTACCCAAATTTTTATTATAAACATTAAAGAATATTATATTACATGATTACAATTTTTCATTATATTTGCTATAGTTGGAAGAGAAAAATAATTATAAAGAAATTAAGTTTCTTAAATCTTGCAGTCTATGCAGCATCACAATGGAAACAATTTGGATATTCAAATTATACTAATTGACAGATGTCAGGATCAAAATATGTTCGTGAAATAATTTTACTAAAAATATAATCTTTTGCAAGAAGGATTTAAAAATATATAAAATTGACGGCAGGTAATGTGTTGACCACATTATATTTTCTTCATTCAGTATATGAAACTTTGTAAACGCGAAATAGGAAATTAGTTTTGGATCTTAAAAAATACTAAATAATTTAAACAATTTTTAATTAATTTTCATTATGCTGGAAAGTAATTTCGAGTTTTTCAGTTTAACAGATGTAAAATAATTATTAGACTGATTAAATTATTATCCGAATTCGCAAATCAGGTATAAATATGCAGGTATAAGAAAATAGCGTATAATATTCGGGCATAAGTTCTTACAAAGCATAAATGACGTAAAAAAAAACACTACGCTTCGTGTCTTGCTTTTAAGCTCGTCACACGTAGGTACTTTAAATACCAAATCATCATAGCCAGGTAGCTTTGCTTTCTTTGTTGCTATGATAGATTAATTGAAAAAATTAAAATAGTAAGTATTGTCAATTGAAACAAAATTCTTGAAAATACTTTATTTTTATAATCGTCTAAAAAATATCTCGCTCGAAAGTAATATCGTATTGCTCGTGCATTACCATTCGCACGTTATTATACTGTTATAAGTATTTTGTGAATGCGTGACTTGTAAAATTTAAAATTATTTTTTATTACATATTATGTATTAAAATACATCTACACTTGCTACTACAATGATTTTATAAATATCTCGATAAACATTTATAAAAAATAATCATAAGCATTTTTTACTGATAAAGAAAAACCTCGCCCAAATTTTTTTATATATTATTATGAACCTGAGTGAAGAAAAATTATTGATATTATATCAACGTTTCTGTCATTACAATAACCATCTTCAAGATTAATCAATGTATTAAATTATATATAAAACATTCCTCAGAATTGAATAGAAGAATAAATGAGATAAAATAAATAATGACATACAATTAGGTTAAAATAAATTTAAAATAGACAAGAATATAAAAAATGGTTAACAACTTTAGAACACTATCGGATAAAAACTGAAAATTACTTAAATATAAAATTTTAAAATACGGTATTTATAGTTTCGGGGATTTTATTGGAAGCGCGCCCCCCCGGCCGACTTATCTCTGCAAAATGTTATAAGAACTCGGTTAAATAAAACTTTGGGAGGTAAATCCAATATTGCTCCTAGGTGAAGCCAAGGTATATTACTAGTTTTATACTATGTAGAGATGTGCATAGCACTGCGCAACATTATTCCTGCTTAAATTTTATTGGTGTATCGTATATAATGAAATAAAAAGTTCAGTATTTTAAAAATTCAAAATCAGTATTGTAATTTGTATCAAAAATAAACTTGAAAATTTATTTCTGTCTTTTGAACTGCGATCATATAAGTTAAGGTGTAGCAAAAACAGCGGTAAATATTACATGTGATACACATATACATTTCATTAAAAAATACTGTTATTATAGGATAGACAAACTTAGTTTGACAAAAAAAATATTTAATATGATCAAAATGCTTGAAATATGGATGGTAGTTTTCTTACTTGCAAATGACACATATATGTATCTATGTGAATAATGTTTTTGAGATATGGAACAAAAAAAATATTTCTTTTATATCTTATACGCTGAGGTACATATAAACAAGTTTATGAAAGATGTGAGGAAACTAGTAGGTAATTATTAAATAAAAATAATGATTGTTATTCCGATCATCCAATTTTACAAGCGATTACTTACGCAAATATGCTAATATAATGTATAAGTACTTCATTGGTTACTTTAATTCAAATTTTCAATATGTCGGAAGCAGACATAAATTTGTATAAAATCTGATGTGGCCAACACATGACCTTCCGTCTTTTCTATGTATTTTATATAAATTACTCACAGATAAGGTAGTGTCCTGCAAAAGATTATATATTTCCAGTAAAATTATTTCACAAACTATGCAAATTATACTTGACACAGAAATCTGTCAATTACTAAAATATACTGTTTCTATTTGATTTACATTGTGAGCAACGTAGGTTGCAAGATTTATGAATATTAATTTCTTTATAATTTTTCATCTCCAAATACTTTGAATATAAAGAAAAAAAAATAATCAAATCGTACAGAGAATAACATATATTTGTGATAACAAAATGTCAAAAAGAGATATTTAACTGCTTTAAAAAAAAAAACTGTTAAGAACTGCAAATAAGAGTACTTCCGCTGTACCAAGTATAGCCAAAATTTAATCAAGTCTTTATATGGACGTACAAAAGAATGAAAGAATTATAATTTTTGGAATTGTAGTTGTTGGAGTTATCGGAGAACTTTTCACACACACACACACACACACACACACACACAATCAAACACACACACACACACACACACACACACAAACACACACACAGACATAAACACACATACACACAGAGTGAGAGATGCACACACATACATACGAGTATATACAGACATCATCGTAAAAATAGTAAAACGAAATTTTTGACCAAAGACAATACCTTCCTTACCTAAGGTAACGGAAGATAAAAAAACAAAACCACAGAGAGGAAGAACAAAATTATTTATTTTAATAAAATTACAAATAAATGTGACATTTACGTAGCAATGTTAAAATATTTTGCACATAAGTATAAGTATACATATCTGCAGACCCATTTTATTAAACATGCAGAACGAATTTTGTTTTATTTGATTTAATTGAAGAATTGCATGTAAATCAAATTTAAACAAATAGTTTTCAAAATATTAGTAAAAAATATAATTTAAAAAAAAATCATGATCCCATGTTAGACGACTATGTTCGTATTCCATGTTAGTGCTACAGTACATAATATTCGGCAACAGTGCAGGATGCCCGATTGATAGCTTTTTGTAAACGTATATTAATTTTGGACGCCAAATTGTCAGTAATACGTACAAAATATACGCGGGACGGCAAAAACCCGTATAAAGTACGGAAGTCAAATATACGTGTATATTGTTTTCTTTAAATACGAATTTTGCGAAATATCCTTATGCTCACATTATTAGGTGGGGTGAAACATTCTATATACTCGAAGAAATAGACGCCTAGGACCAGTATTTCCCATAGACGCCAAATGCATGTTTCTAAGTACGGAAGTCAAATTGATAGAGAGATGTATATATATATATATAAACTCCTGGACAAAATTAACGCACCACTTTTTTAAATGCCGATATAACGATAACTATTATTTACTAGTTATCTTGCAAGTAGAATTTGGATGTCCTCTGACATTTCAAGCAAGTATTACCAAGAAATGTTTTGTTTTAAATTTAAAATTGTTAATTAAAGCCACTTTTACCAAAAATTTATTTAAAATTTGTTCGGATATTGCTTGTTAAGACAAATTATCTTTAGCCACAAAGTTTTTTTTTGTTATCAACTGTATCAGATACAAGTGTTTTAAAGTTGAAAAATGAATCGCCCAAAAAAAATATCGGTGGAGAAGACAGTAAGAGCATCAACTTTGCTGGATGAGGGATACTCGAAGCGTTATGTTGCTAATGACATACGAAGAAATCATTCGAGCATAAGTTGGATGGTAAAACGATTTAACGATACACGATCTTACTTTAGAATGCCAGGGCAAGGACGAAAACGATGTACCAATCCATGTGATGAGCGTTTTCTTAGGCAGTCTGCTGTACGAAACAGGAGAATCACTAGTAATATGCTAAAAAATTAGCTTGCCGCTACTCGCAATCTTGTAATATCGTCTCGAACAGTTAGAAGACGTTTAAATGAAGCTCGATTAAGTAGCAGAAGACCGGAAAAAAAACCATTACTCACCAGAGAGCACAAAATTCAAAGATGGCGTTTTGCCCGAAATTATGAACATTGGACTGTTAATGATTGGAAGTAGGTTTTATTCTCAGATGAAACGAGAGTTAGCCTAAAATCTCCTGATGGACGTGAACGTGTCTGGCGAAGAGCAGGAGAAAGATTTGCAAGTTGCAATATCTCTCCAAGAGTGCCGTTTAGCAGTGGCTCTGTAATGTTTTGGGCGGGAATCTGTTTCAACGGCCACACAGAGTTGGTCCCTATACGTGTAAGATCAATGAATGCGGATTATTATCTGGAAAACATCGTAGTTGCAACTGTAATGCCATTTGCTCCTTTTGGGGGACCCAGTTTTGTATTCATGCAAGATAATGCTCGTCCCCACGTGGCTAGACAAGTTATTGACTACTTAAATGCTGTTTATATTCCTTTTATGGAATGGCCACCGAACAGTCCCGATTCTATACTATAGAGCATCTATGGGACGCTCTAAAAAAAAAGGATCGAAGTCGTTCACCCCCACCTGCCCACCACAATCAACTGGTAGAAGGAGTAATTGCAGAATGGGAGAATACTCCCCAGCAATTATCGAAAATTTAAAGTCTATCATGCCAAGGCGCATGAATGCTGTAATTAGGAGTAGGGGAGGACATACACGGTATTAATATCTCGTTGAATCCACTAATTCTATTTTTTTTAAATTTTTGTCTGTTTTTATGTTTGCAATTTTTCAACAAAAAAAGTTTTTAAGTCAATAATAATTTAAGATAAGTTCATTTTTCGTTGATTTCGTTTGCAAACGATTAGATAAACCTAATTTATACGTTTTTATTTCATTTTTATTATAATATTAATTCTAAAATTGTTATTATATGAATTTAATAAAGTGGTGCGTTAATTTTGTCCAGGAGTTTATATATATTCATATTGTATTAAAACATGGTACTTACGAGTTTTATTTAATATTTCGGAGTTTGAATTATTGTTATTATTTATTTCTATATTTAAAATTAACTGTCAATGTCATAAATAAAGAAAACAAATCCCTTAGTAACGACTATAAATACGGGGATAATTTCCTTGTTTTTTATCATCGCTGTGATAAACGCGTAGCTAGGGAGATTCTGAATGTTGACTGAGGAATTATACTCTCGTATGTATACAGGTGATTGAAAAAAAAAACCTAACAAAAAAATAGTATAGAAAAAAGTTATAGGAGACCAAGGGGAACATCCCATTAAAGAAAATATTTTTTTTAATAAAGTGGTTCTCAAGTTGCAACACAAAGTTTTATTTTTTCAAGTGGAATTATATATATTTTTTATGCCTACTCGATAGCGTCTTTTTTTCTGAATTCAACCATGTATTATTTTTATATCTTTACATAATAAAAATATTGAAAAAAAAATGCGATTGAAATTTAAATAAATTTGATTTTTATAGTCATTTTTCAGTAGGCTATGCATGAAAAACAAAAACTGCTATTTGTCAATTTGAATTATTTAACAAATATTTGTTTCGTTTTAATTTAAGCTCAATTGTTTTTCATTCATAGCCTACTGAAAAATAATTATAAAAATAAAATTTATTTAAATTTCAACTTTTTCTCAATATTTTTGTTATTTTAGGATATAAAATAATCTCATGGTTCAATTCAGAAAAAAAATACACTCGAATAAGTATACAAAATATGTATAATCCCATTTGAAAAAATCTGTTGTGGCCAGCACAATACCTTCCGTCATTCTCGTGTATAATGTATAAATTCCATAATTTTTCTTACAAAAGATTCTAAATTTCCAGTCAAATTATTTCATAAACAAACTATTCAAATTGCACTTGACACTGGCATCTTCTTCTTCTTTAGCTTTTCCCATTCGTTAGGGGTCGCTATTTTTGCATGTCGTTCTCATTCAGTTCCTTTTCTCTCAAATCTTCCGCAATACAGTCCTTCCATCTTATCTTTGGTCTTCCTCTGTTTCTTTAACGTCCTATTACTAAACTATTCATTCTTGTTCCAATATAATTCTTCATTTCTCCTCATGACATGTTCAAACCAATGTAATCGTCTTTCTTGTATCTTTCTAAAAACTTGTAACACTAGAGTTATTTTCTTACCGTATCTTTCCGTGTATTCCCCAATATCTACTTCAACATCCTCATATCTGCCACATTAATTTACTTTTTATTGATACTGACATCTGTCAATTTGAATTATATGAATATATTACTAGTTCCCAAGTTTGGCATAGCTGGCTGAATTATAAAATTTAATTTCTTTAAAATTCTTTAACTCTGTATCTATTAAATATGAAGTATAAATTGTATTGAAATCGTATAGAGAATAATATATTCTTTAAGTTATAATAACGTTAAATGTCAATAAATCAAATTTAACTGTTAAATCTTCAAATGAGACTACTTCCGGTTGACCAATTATAACCAAAATCTAATCAGTTGTTCTTCTGGATGTAAACTTGAAGAATACGAAAAAATTATAATTTTTGGAATCGTGGTATTGAAGTTATGGAATCCGGAAGTTTTGTCACACACACACAGACACACAGACACACATACATACAGACATCATCGTAAAAATGGTAAAATCGTATTATATGGACCCTAAAACGTGCTTATTCAGTAAAAACTCATCATTGAATTTTTTGACCAAAGACAATACCTTCCTTACCTAAAGGTGACGGAAGGTAAAAATATAACTTTATGTTGTAACATGAGAACCACCGGTTTAAAAAAATATTTTCTTCTCTAGTGGGATGTTCCCCTTGGTCTCCTACAACTTTATTCTATAATATTTTTTTGTAACTACGATAATAAAGAGAATAATGTCGGTGGTCGGTTTTGTTGTTACACCCTGTGTAGCTAATTTCTCTAAGAGTGGCATTTAACTTCGCCCCTAACTATGTAAACTATCGATCTAAAATTAATAATAAAGAAAATAGTTATTTGTTGTTATTTTTTCGATCACCCAGTTTTCAGGGTGATACTAAGAGGTATTACTTGAAACCCAGATAAATATACTCGCATTTTTTTCTAAATTTGAGATTCCATGAGATGGGCCATGTTTGTGCCATTTAAAATTCGAAATAATTTTGGCGTCGATTTGTATCGAACTCGGGTCACCAAATTCGTGACAAGACACTCGGCCATGAGACCCCATACATATTGCATAATGAGGGCCATTATTTTCGTTTCCTGAAATAGGAGTGCAAATCAGTAACGAAATAGTTATTAACCAAAGAATATTATCATAAATCAATCGTTAGATATCCACTATAAATTTCTTGAATAGGCTCTGCTTCCAAAATTACCATGTGGTGCGTTAGCCGCATTCCAAACGTGAATGCCCTTAGATGTCGGCTGGTAGCCGTTCTAGGGTTAAATTATGTCGTCATTCGTGTTTGTGTGAGGGTATAAGCCACTTTATGGATTCCATAAATTTGCATTCTGAAATATGGACGTAACTTCTTCTTCGTATTAGGAAACAAAGTTAAGCTAAAAAATGAAAACATTATTTTTTATCTGCTTTATATACTGAGTTCAATGTACATATTTTGAAATTATTGATAACTCTATTGAAACGTATAGTTGTTTTGTAGTGGATATTTTGTATTTGAAAATATTATGGTCCGAATTCTCATCTCGTGAAGTAGCGCTAGTTCCGAAAAATTACTACTTCAACTGTCAAATGTCAAATTTAATATTAAAAATCTGATGTGGCCAACACAAAACCTCCCGCCATTTAATTTTTATTAATTTAAATACATATACCTATGGGTCTCATGGCCGCGTGCTTGAGTGTCTTGTGGAGAATCTGGGGAACCGGATTCAATTCCTACTATCAAATATTTCAAATTTTAAATAGCACATAACTAACCCCTGCGATGCACTCTCCACACCAAAAATGAGTACCCGTGAGGTGACGCATGGAAAACGCCCGCACGATACAAATATGTCATCATTACCGAAATCTGTGTACAATCTTTGTATTAGCACATCCAGCAATGGGTAATATGCTGTGATAAGATATTTATTTTCTTATTTAAATGCATACCTGCATATTTACTAATACTAGAAATGATGTATGTTAAGTTCCTTTCCATTTAACTATTGTTCTATTCACAATTTTCGTTTTAAAACATTATTATTAATTTGAAATTATGTATATTAAGTCCTTTCCATGTAACTCTTGTTTTGTTTACAATTTTATTTTGAAAATGTTAGTGTTATTAATTTGAAATGATTATTTTTTTGGCATAGACATTTATCTGTCAGTTACATACATTTGAGCTGAACTGTGTAACCAGGGAGTTGTGTTTATAGCATAAGCTTCGAGATATAATTTTTATATTATTTTATAAATTTATCCATAAAATATATAGAAAAAGTATTAATGTAAACCTGTAGAAAATGGAATAATCTTTAATTTTTATAATAACAAATTGCGAAAAAATAACATTTAAAAGTATTTTTTGATGAAAAACTATTTTAAGTTTCAAGTAAACTGCCATTTCCGGTTATCCGATTGACACCAAAATCTAATGGCTTCTTTCCATATTAGAATAAGGTAGAAATACAAGATTTCAAAATTTTCTGAACAATAGTACATGAGTTAGGGCGTAAAGAGGATCCACACCCATGTTAGAGTTTATTTTGTATATGTAATCTAAAACTTGTATTGGAGCACAGATGGCAGTAGTGTGTATATTGCATGGGTGTGGTTGTCCGCCATGTGCGTTCGTCCTGTCGGTGTGTCGTCGTTGTTGTAAAAAATGCGCTATAGAGTTTGTTATTAAATAAACGTTTAACATCTCGGCCATTGTGTTTTATTCACTGCCTAACAACCCACACACACACACACACACATACATACATACATACATACATACATACATACATACATACATACATACATACATACATACATAAACACAGACATCATCGTGAAAGTGCTAAAAATGCATTCTAGGGACCTTAAAACGTGGTCATTTACCAAAATCTCGATATGCGATTTTTAGCACCATCCCTATACCTTCCTTACCAAGGATTGCGGGAGGTAAAAAATAGAGAAATAAAAAGAAATTATATTGTAAATACCACTTATTTCAAAGAGTATAGGTTTCAATTACAAAAATATGAAACCTATTCTTGTCTATTAATAAAACAATAAAAATAAAAAATCTAAATAGCGCTACTTCGGAAGTAGCGTTACTTCAAGATGTGAGAATACGGGCCTAAAACTTTGTCTTAGCACTTCTGTATAATGAGTTGCAGACTTGGAAGTGATTGTTCCTAGTCTACACTAATCAGTAATACCTTTGAATATATAATAGCTACTATTGGTATTATATATTCACAGGTAATACAATATTCATGGATATAATCTCGGTTATAATGTTTTGCATAATAAATGTCACATAAGTTTTCGAAAAAAAAAAAAATCTGTTGTGGCCAGCACAATACCTCTCGTCACTTCAGTTTTTGGAATATTAAATTTTATAGATTTGGGTAATCAAGAATCAACTTCAGCCGGACATTTTTTTTGTTTTTTTGCAATAAAATATTGAACTTTTCTATCTTTTATTTCCTATTACAAGCATTAAAAATAATAATACTTTTGTAATAAATAGGAAAATAATTAACAACAATTGATTACAATAATGAAAACAGTGATATAATAAAAATGCATTATATTTTCTTTTCTTGTTATAAAAAAATAACTGAGATAGATCGGTATAATGAACATGTGCATGTATTGTATTTTTACTGTATTTATAAAAAACAAAGTTATCTCTCATCAACATCAAAGAAAATATAATGCATTTTTATTATATTAATCTTTTGATTGTTGTAATCAATTTTTGTTAATTATTTTCCCTTTATTTATTATAAAGTTATTATTATTTCTAAATGATTGTAACACGGAATAAAAGATAGATTTTTAAAAATACTCCTGATAACAAACAAACCACATGAAATAAGAAAATTATGAAATTTTGAATGAAAAATTATAACTTGTCAGTTATGGACATAATTAATTGCTGTCATTTTGACACGGGTCCCCATATCTGCTTGCCAAAGTCAGCAGTCATGTCACTGCACGCGCCCTATACATATTTTTTTTTGCAAAAGATCCTATATTTCCAGTAAAGTTATTTCATAAGCAAACTATGCAAATTGCACTTGACAGTGACATCTTCTTCTTCTTCTTAAGTTTTTCTCATTCGTTAGGGGGTCGCTATTTTTTATTTTCTTCTTCCACTCATTTTTGTATTGCGTGTCGTCCTCATTCAGTTCCTTTTCTCTCAAGTCTTCTGCAATACAGTCTTTTGATCTTATATTTGGTCTTCCTATGTTTCTTCCACCTTCTATTAATATATTCATCTCTCTTCATGACATGTTCAAACTAATGTATTCGTCTCTCTTATATCTAGAAACTTCTAACACTAGAGTTACTACCCTTATTCTTTCATTGATTTACATTTTATTGATACTGACATCTGTCAATTTGAATTACCTGAATATATTAGCAGTTTCCATGGTTAAGTTAGCATAGCTGGCTGAATAGGGTATTCTCTCATGATTACAAACATTAAAAAGTTATTTAAAATACTAAAGTTGATTGGTAAACGAGAGAGAAAAAGCAAAAAAACATGTTATAAATTGATTGTTGCAAAAGATATAAAGCATTAAAATTTTGATGATGTACTAGTTGTACTATCAATGGGAGACCAGTTGATATCCCTACTACATGCTCGAATATGATAACACGCCGCATTTAGGTACGTACATGCTCGGGTCTACTTCGGTTCGTTCGGGAGTATTCGTACTACAGCTGTAGGGATAAATAAATGTAATCATTTACTTAAAATGGTTTTCTTATAATTATCTTTACATTTTTTTAGTAATAATATGTATGATTACATTTAAATATATTTGATTTCCTACCTTTTGTAATACTTACTGAATACCATCTCGAAAACTCATGAACCACTGATTGTACACCGCTGGTACGTACAACTAGTACGTCACGTATCACGTGACCTACCAAAATTAAATTTTAAAAATTAATATCTCGCTTATTAAAAGGTATTTTTAATTCGGGTTTTCACAGGTACTCTTAGAAATACCTGTTCTTTAAGAATAAAAAATAAAAAAAATATGCGAGAATACCCTATTTTGAAATTTATATGAAATTAATTTTTTTTATTCTTCTTTAACTCTATCTGTTGAATATCAAATATATAAAATGCAATCAAATCGTATAGACAATAATATATTTTTTAAGTTATAATAACATTTAACTGAGTTTTTCACGAAAAACTGTTAAAATCTTCAAATGAGGGTACTTCCGGTTGACCAATTATAACCAAAATCTAATCAAGTCTGCATATGGTTGTAAGGAAAAGGAATACGCAAAAATTGTAATTTTTGGAATTCTAGTATTGGAGATATCGTTGACGAAACCGCGGTCCACACACACACACACACACACATACACACACATACACACACACACGCACACACGAACACACACACACATACAGACATCATCGTAAAAATAGTAAAACCGTTTTGTAAAGACCCTAAAACGTGCTTATTCAATGAAAACTCACCACCGAATTTTTTGATATACCTTCCTTACCTATAGGTGACGGAAGGTAAAAATGAATATTCCAAAAGCTGCTATGCTAACCCTTGTGCTACGACATTTGCAAATCATAAAATATTGCAAACTTTTTTTATTTATAATTTTTTATATATTTTTTTAAATTTGTGCAATAATAATAAAGTAATTAATAATAAATAACACATCGTAGGTAATGCACTATCATTTCCAACATTATAGCTTGGGACACCCGATATATTTTTTTTATCATTATAAATATGTATAAGTACCTATGCAATAAAATATAAGTGAAACTTGGAAATTTGCAATGTTATATTGTATATGTATAATGAAGTTTGTAAGATCCGTCACTTTATGCCCTGCAGAGTATATCGCCGTGTTTCCTTGTTGTATATAATTATCATTAATGAAATTAATATTAAATTGAACTTTATGTATGAAATTAGCGTGAAAATTGCCGTAGATACTTATTATACACCGATAATATGTAGTGTTATTGATGCAGTTATAAATAATAATAGTGCTACCTCTATTATTATTATAAAGTACTTTTAATAATTTTAATTGAATGTATGGTACATAAATATGATACATTTTCAGTATTAAATTTATTTAATTATGACTATTTTTCAAGATAAATAATTATTTGGAAAATTATTGTTTAATAATACATTACTGCACATAAAATATAATCTTATGTGTGATATTTAGGAATTGATGGCACGGGATAGGGGTTAGGAATTATATTTAAAGAAAATGTGATTTATTTTTACTTAAACTTTCTATATTTGAAACCCAAAGATATATACACAAGTGGACAACCAACTAATAATTGACTGAAGAGTCAACTGCTGGCGAATAAATATTTAATTATTAAATTAAAAAAACATATCTTATAGCAGTGATTGTAAACATTTTATATTCAACATATTAACCTCCGTTTCAAATATAACAACTCTTAACACTAACTTAATTTAGTGAAAATTTAATCGATCAGGAGCTTAATTACACATTATCAGAATTTGATACAGTTGGCAAGCATATTGAATATGGCTCATATTTATTTATTTGATTTGCATGAGCCAAGCTCATAACCTTTTATTAAATTTTACAATTAAGTGTTACTTAATAAAATAGGTTAGTGTAATACTAGTGATACTAGTTCTCATAAGTTCACTACTAGCTTATTTTAACTAGTAGTAATGTATATGTGACAACACTGTACTATTAATGAAAACGTTGCACGAGAGGGATAGATATATAGAGAAATAAACATGTTAGCATGAAATGAAAGATCTGTTAATACAGGTTCGAGTGCTACTAGACTAGAGTAAAATAACCACAGATTTGACAGTGTGAGCTGTGAAATAGTCTTAGACCAGGAATAGAGGGGAGACAAGGCATAGTCACGCGTACGTTTCAAAATCATCTGAACGATTTTGTACCTTATTGCAACTCCAGATTCAGCTGAATCAGTGTAGTCGCCCAGTTAAATACTCGTATGTTACAGTTGACCAAATCTTCTTTCTGTTTTATAAATGTATCAAAATAACATGACATTGAAAACTTATTCGTCTGACTGCACACGTATGTAACACATCTGGCCGACTATACCACCGATTCAGTTGATTCTGGCGTTGCAATAAGGTCGTAAGTCGCTAAGATGATTTTGAAAGTTTTCTTACGGCGAAATACATAGCGTGCCCTGTCTCCCTTTTATTCCTGGTCTAAGGAAATAGTGGTGTTGTACTTATTGAATATGGAAAATAAGATTATTTTAAAAAAATCTGTTGTGGCCAGCACAATACCTTCCGTCATTCTCGTGTATAATGTATAAATTCCATAATTTTTCTTACAAAAGATTCTAAATTTCCAGTAAAATTATTTCATAAACAAACTATTCAAATTGCACTTGATACTCGCACCTTCTTCTTCTTTAGCTTTTCCCATTCGTTAGGGGGTCGCTATTTTTGCATGACGTTCTCATTCAGTTCCGTTTCTCTCAAATCTTCCGCAATACAGTCCTTCCATCTTATCTTTGGTCTACCTCTGTTTCTTTAACTAAACTATTCATTTTTGTTCCTTTAATTCTTCATTTCTCCTCATGACATGTTCAAACCAATGTAATCGTCTTTCTTGTATCTTTCTAAAAACTTGTAACACTAGAGTTATTTTCTTACCGTATCTTTCCCTGTATTCCCCAATATCTACTTCAACACCCTCATATCTGCCACATGAATTTACTTTTTATTGATACTGACATCTGTCAATTTGAATTATATGAATATATTACTAGTTCCCAAGTTTGGCATAGCTGGCTGAATTATAAAATTTAATTTCTTTAAAATTCTTTAACTCTGTATCTATTAAATATGAAGTATAAATTGTAATCAAATCGTATAGAGAATAATGTATTCTTTAAGTTGTAATAACGTTAAATGTCAATAAATCAAATTTAACTGTTAAATCTTCAAATGAGACTATTTCCGGTTGACCAATAGGGTATTCTCTCATGATTACAAACATTAAAAAGTTATTTAAAATACTAAAGTTGATTGGTAAACGAGAGAGAAAAAGCAAAAAAAGATGTTATAAATTGATTGTTGCAAAAGATATAAAGCATTAAAATTTTGATGATGTACTAGTTGTACTATCAATGGGAGACCAGTTGATATCCCTACTACATGCTCGAATATGATAACACGCCGCATTTAGGTACGTACATGCTCGGGTCTACTTCGGTTCGTTCGGGAGTATTCGTACTACAGCTGTAGGGATAAATAAATGTAATCATTTACTTAAAATGGTTTTCTTATAATTATCTTTACTTTTTTTTAGTAATAATATGTAAGATTACAATTAAATATATTTGATTTCCTACCTTTTGTAATACTTACTGAATACCATCTCGAAAACTCATGAACCACTGATTGTACACCGCTGGTACGTACAACTAGTACGTCACGTATCACGTGACCTACCAAAATTAAATTTTAAAAATTAATATCTCGCTTATTAAAAGGAATTTTTAATTCGGGTTTCCACAGGTACTCTTAGAAATACCTGTTCTTTAAGAATAAAGAATAAAAAAAATATGCGAGAATACCCTATTATAACCAAAATCTAATCAGTTGTTCTTCTGGATGTAAACTTGAGGAATACGAAAAAATTATAATTTTTGGAATCGTGGTATTGAAGTTATTGGATCCGGAAATTTTGTTACACACACACAGACACACATACATACAGACATCATCGTAAAAATGGTAAAATCGTATTATATGGACCCTAAAACGTGCTTATTCAGTAAAAACTCATCATTGAATTTTTTGACCAAAGACAATACCTTCCTTACCTAAAGGTGACGGAAGGTAAAAAGACACATAAACGGGGGCGTGATGAAAAAACACAAGACGAAAAAATATTTTTATTAAATTTAATTAAAGAAAATTTAGAAATAATAGTGAACCCAAGTCAAGATGGTAACATTTTAAAAGAATCTTTGAAAGTTTTTTAATTGTAACAAACAAATGCTTGATTACAATAATGAGAATGTGATTCCATCAAAGAAAATTACCAATCACACAAAAAAATGATTATAATAATTGTTCTTGCATGCATTTATTCTAATTACAACAGAAATTTTTGATTACAATAAAGAAAATTTGATTGCAATAACAAATATCAGTAATTACACAAAAATAAATTGGTTATAAGCGTTGTTGGATTTACACGGAAAACTATTATCAGATTACAGGCGGCAAAATCATTAATCCGCCACTGAAAATGGCAAGTAGAAGAAGAGGGTATTGGTATTACTCAAAAGTAGAGCGGATTAAGCAGCAGTGGCTACGTAGAGTAAGACAAACTTGTAGTTCGGCATATATACTATCACCGTTTCTAGATATTGATTTTATATATAACTTAAAATTGTCTTTTGTTGCTACTAATTATCACTACTAAATTTCTCTATTATTGGGTACTAGTAAGTTGTACTAATTTTACTTTATAATCGCAAATAATTTAATAGTGAGTAGTTGCAATCATTAATAGTGCTACTAATATTTAGTAAAAAGTTATGATCTTGGCTCAATGTGTTTTACACGGCACTAAACACAGACTTATAGATGAAACGGCAGCATCTGTTGTAAATTTGGTATTTTAGTGCCTAATTAAACAAATAACTATTAAGACACTAGTGTTAAAAGTGAATTAGTTATCTTGGTAATGTTGAATTGAATGGATGTTTGTAGAAAAAAAAAGTGATACGTGTTAGAAGTGATTTTATTTTGTTCGAAGTTTTGGACCACTCCGCTTCCTTCTCACAAAATAAAATGTTACTTTAAACCATATCTTAAATTACTATTTTTGTACGATCAGGTTTTATTTAATGTTTACTGATAAGGTTTCCATGGCAGTTGGTTTTATTTACAAATTACTGATCGGTAAATGATGTGAATCACGGCGAAGGCGGTAAGTAAATAATACGCCAAAATAATTTTCAAATCTTTTTTTTTAATTTTGTGCGTCGATCGTACAAAAAACGCAATAAGCATTGCTGTCTGTAAGTGTTCTTCTATCGGCATCTTCGTTTCGATCTCCAAAATCATCTTCAACTAAGCACTTACTGACCTTAATACTTAAATAACTACAAATTTAATTTCAGATTAATTTTTACCTTCCGTCACCTCTAGGTAAGGAAAGTATTGTCTTTGGTGTGTGTGTGTGTGTGTGTGTGTGTGTGTGTGTCTGTGTGTGTATGTGTCTGCGTGTCTGTGTGTGTGACAAAAGTTCCGGATCCCATAACTTCAATACCACGATTCCAAAAATTATATTTTTTTCGTATTCCTCAAGTTTACATCCGGAAGAACAAGTGATTTTGGTTATAATTGGTGAACCGCAAGTAGCCTCATTTGAAGATTTAACAGTTAAATATGATTTATTGACATTTAATATTATTATAACTTAATAATATATTATTCTCTATACGATTTGATTACTTTTTATACTTCATATTCAATATATACAGAGTTAAAGAATTTTAAAGAAATTAAATTTTATAATTCAGCCAGCTATGCTAAACATGGAAACTACTAATATATTCATATAATTCAAATTGACAGATGTCAGTATCAATAAAAAGTAAATTAATGTGGCAGATATGAGGATGTTGAGGTAGATAATGGGAAAGACACGGAAAGATAGGGTAAGGAAATAGCTGTAGTGTTACAAGTTTCTAGAAAGATACAAGAGAGATGATTACATTGATTTGAACATGACATGAGGAGAAACGAAGAATTATATTTGAACAAGAATGAGTAGTTTAGTAATGGGGGGTTGAAGAAGCAGAGGAAGACCAAAGATAAGATGGAATGTCTTTGGTCAAAAAATTCAATGATGAGTTTTTACTGAATAAGCACGTTTTAGGGTCCATATAATACGATTTTACCATTTTTACGATGATGTCTGTATGTATGTGTGTCTGTGTGTCTGTGTGTCTGTGTGTGTGTAACAAAACTTCCGGATTCCATAACTTCAATACCACGATTCCAAAAATTATAATTTTTTCGTATTCCTCAAGTTTACATCCAGAAGAACAACTGATTAGATTTTGGTTATAATTGGTCAACCGGAAGTAGTCTCATTTGAAGATTTAACAGTTAAATTTGATTTATTGACATTTAACGTTATTGTAACTTAAAGAATATATTATTCTCTATCCGATTTGATTACAATTTATACTTCATATTCAATAGATACAGAGTTAAAGAATTTTAAAGAAATTAAATTTTATAATTCAGCCAGCTATGCCAAATTTGGGAACTAGTAATATGTTCATATAATTCAAATTGACAGATGTCAGTATCAATAAAAAGTAAATTAATGTGGCAGATATGAGGATGTTGAAGTAGATATTGGGGAATACACGGAAAGATACGGTAAGAAAATAACTCTAGTCTTACAAGTTTTTAGAAAGATACAAGAAAGACGATTATATTGGTTTGAACATGTCATGAGGAGAAATGAAGAATTATATTGGAACAAGAATGAATAGTTTAGTAATAGGACGTTAAAGAAACAGAGGAAGACCAAAGATAAGATGGAAGGACTGTATTGCGGATGATTTGAGAGAAAAGGAACTGAATGAGAACGACATGCAAAAATAGCGACCCCTAACGAATGGGAAAAGCTAAAGAAGAAGATGCCAGTGTCAAGTGCAATTTGAATAGTTTGTTTATGAAATAATTTTACTGGAAATTTAGAATCTTTTGTAAGAAAAATTATGGAATTTATACATTATACACGAGAATGACGGAAGGTATTGTGCTGGCCACAACAGATTTTTTTATATTTTTTCTGTGCTATTGCATTTCGTAATGCATTTAACAGTTTTGACTGCATTTTTAGCAGATCTATTTGATGCTGGGTGAAACGGGGTGTAGTTATATGTTCCGCATTATTTTCTTTTAGAAATTTTTGAAATTTCTGCTTAAGGAAAATTGACAGAATAAACGTTTCCATTCACATTTTCTTTATAAAGTTATAAAGAAATAACCGTGTAAAATAGTTACTTTATGTTTTACTTAGTCAATTATTGTTACTAATTTGCACTAATCATATGATTAATAGTTCCTGTGTGTGTACACATCGCCCTGTTATAATATGTTTCGTAAATTGATGTAATAATAGAGAATGTTATTACGAAGTTGTGAAACAGGACTAGGGCTTGTACGTGTAGCAGGTAGAACACCCGTCTAACATTAATGTAGATCGTGACACATCGCAGTAGGCTTGTACTCCGCTAAAACCTTACAGGCCTACTCTGCTGGAATTAACATATTAATAGTAATGCTCACATAACTCATTCATACAATATATTCAACAATAACTGTTCAACTCTATTATAAATTAAACATCATTTGCATTGTAATATGTTCGTTGGTTTGATGTTAATCATCAGAAAACACGATATATATTACGGACAAAGAACTAATTTATTTCCAAATTGTGACTGAAAATATAAATTGCAATTAGGAGTGAATGATTGTATTTTTAACAAAAGATATTTTTTTGAAATGAAAATTAAAAGAAAATGTTTATATTGCAATATTTATTACAATTTAAAAATACACCATTTCATCTCATCTAGTAATTGGTATTTTGTGAAAAAATTAGAAAAAAAGTACTTAAATAAATAAGTCCTGACCAGGGACTAAAAACGTGCAGTTCATATCCGAACGAAACCGAAAAATTTCATTTCCGTTCTTAATGTTCCGATCTAAATATTTTCGTTTTCGTTCACAGTAGATAAATACCGGTTAATACCGGTTATAACTATTAATGAGTAACAAATGATGAAAATATAGAAATATAATAAGTTTTTTTTTTTATTAAACATGAAAATAAAACAAACATGTAAAGGAATGATAATACATATACTTATAAAAATAAGAAGAAAAGCTTATGCCATGGTCTGATTTTTTTCTACAATAAAGAATAAAACATTAATTACATTTTATTTAACCTAATTAATAGTACATCTTCAAACAAATCTTACTTTATGTTAGTTCTCTTATATAAGTACTTAACATAATTAATAAGACGAATACCGCCAGTGTGTGCAAATGAAAAATATAGCAGTCATTGTTCAATAGATGAAACTACGAGTAACCGTTTAACTTAACACGTAACAGTGTTAGCCACGGGAGAGTTACTTTGAAAGTCTGCTTGTTTGTAACTCAAATATCTCGAAATTCATTAATATTTGCGTGTGAAATATTTGCTGTAAATAAAATTAAATATTAAATAAAATAATGGTTAAAACCGGTAAACGATATTAATTATTTTGTTTTCAATCATGAACGAAAAGAAAATTACGTTTTCGTTTTCGTTTTTATAAAATTTTCGGTTTATTTCGATATTTCGTTGTCGTGCCCGTTTTGTTTTGTCCTTGGTCCTGACCCTGAAGTGTAGAACAAAGCAATAATAAGTACCTAATATAATATTATCATGTTACAAAATTTGTCGGATTTTTTTTGATTTATGATACTAGTTTACGGAAACTGTATTGAATTTACTACAATAATTAGTATAGCTTAAGCTTTAACATTCATATCTAATATAGAGCTAGTAGGTAGTTAGTAGCAGAGCTGGGCAGTATTCGAGTACAAGTACTGGAATACAAGTACTCATGAGAAATTTTTAAATTTACAGGTACTCGTTACTCATTACTCGTTTGAGAATTTTGTACTCGTTACTCATTACTCAAAAATTTACGAGTACTTTGCTTTTACTTTTGGTTGAATGAATTTCTAATATGTTGCACTTAACAAGACTAATTAAGTGCAACTAACTAGACAGAGATATGTCGGATCTATAACTGAAACGTGTGAAAAAGGTCTTCTGTTCAAATTATATTTTTTGCACGATCGGGTTTTTTACCTCTCGCTAAGAGAGGTATTGGAATCATGCTAAAAATCGCATACCCAGATTTTAATGAATAAGCACGTTTTAAGGTCCCTAGAATCCGATAATAACATTTTTTCGATGATGTCTGTGTGTGTGTGTGTGGATGTGTGTGTGTGTGTGTGTGTGAGGTTGTTGGAGGCACGATTTCTCAAATTCTATAAGATTAAAGACCTGTGTAACTACGGATTCCTCAATCTAACAGTAATGGGAAGAGTTGAATAGATTCTGGTAACAATTGGATAACCGGAAGTAGTTGTATTTTAACAAAAATCTTCTAAATATTATATTTTGAAAAATTATGTTACTACAAATTTTAAAAAACAAAATTCTCTATCCGACACATTTAAATTTTTTATTATACCTTCTATAGATTTAAAGATATAGATATATAATCTATAAAATAATCTGTTGTAATAAATCTCACAGCCTGCTCACTGCCCAAACATCTCCATGGTAATTACTTGAGAAATAAAAATGTCTGTAATTGACAGATAAATGTCTCTAGTGTCAGTGTCAAAAATTCAAAGATAGTACTGAAGGCTTTTTCTGTGAACGATATTTAATATTTCTTATTGTATTATTAATATATATAAAATTATAGGCATATTACATGAACCTTTCAGAAATACCACCAATCCCGTTAATGAATTGGAAAAACCTCGAACATTTAGAAGAAATGGAGAAAACTTGCTCATAAAATGAATTTAAAATTATAGAAAATTTGTAAATATAAAGATTAGGTATAATTAGAATTTTTTGTGTGCACAAGAAATGTTAAATACAATACTTATATATACCACAATGGAAAGGGCGCGAGAGGTATTGTGATGGCCACAACAGATTTTTTTTAAAACTTTACCGATAGGGTTTCCAATGCAGTAAGTTTTGTTTACAAATTACTGATTAGTAAGTGATGTGGTACTGATCAGTAAGTGATGTGACTGACCGGTAAGTGATGTGACTACCTACCAATCTGGAGGCGGTGAAAATTACATAAATAAAAAATAGTAGTACAATTTTTAAGGCTTTAACGATAACAAAATAACGATTATAGCTTACTTAAAAATGACAACTAATTTTTTTAAAATGTCAAAATATTTTTTTAATAATTCTAAACTTTAATTTGTTATTATTGGGACGATCGTGCAAAAAATATAATAAGCATTGCGGGCATTAAGTGCTTCTTACCGGTATCGGATGTATTGGAGATCGAGACGAAGTCGAGATCTCCAAACTAATCCTCAACCGGTAAGGTGCATTTACTGCCCTTAATACTTAAATAACTATTACATTGAACGTACAAATTGAATTACGTTGTTTTCTATAATATAAAAAAACCTTATTTATTTATTTAACATTAGTACACTATAATAATAATAAAGTACAAAATTAATATTTCAGATATGCAGGTGAAATTATTATAACAAATAAGTGACCGACTCAGCCGAACATAGGACTTTAACATGTAAAATCAAACTTACCTAATTTCCTGCTTCCCTAATTATTTTAGGTAAAAAAGTTTCAAATAAAATCAATAAGCAAAATTAATTTTTTGTGCCTTATAACGGCAGAAATTAGGTATGAAAATGTCAAAAATCACCTCAAAAATAGCAATAGCCATGGAATTGAGACAAAAGCAAAGGTTTATTTCACGTATTTTTTGAACCAGAGTATACATAATCTTTTATATTTTGATCTCTTTAAGTATAAGTACTAAAAAGCTTGAACATATGAAAATGTATTTTTTAATGATATTCTGA
This sequence comes from Harpalus rufipes, assembly GCA_951394225.1. Lineage (NCBI taxonomy): Eukaryota > Metazoa > Arthropoda > Insecta > Coleoptera > Carabidae > Harpalus > Harpalus rufipes. Next base: position 10,849,292 of record OX596285.1, read on the forward strand.
AATAACCTTAACATAAATTTTGATCAGCCTTGTCGTATAGCCTTCAAAAAGAGATATCCCCTAAACCAAGTCTGTGTCACGATTTTTCTTATATTCGTGATCTAATCCGCAGTCTGTCATCTTACGCACGGCATCTTTTTAAATTTCTTTCTAAAATTGAAACAACATGGAAGAAAATTATGTTTACATTTCCATCCAATATCCATTATCCGATATTGGAACATCCTGATAGAAACAGGTAGTTTGGAATTGATTAGGAATTAATTAGTTTTCAGTGGGGTTAGGTTTATCAGTGTCGTCTGTTATTCTAGCCTAAGTAATAATATTGTGACTGTGTCTGAATTATTGAGGAAGGTTCGACTAATATTCCACCCTGGTCACAGGAAGGCTATTAAAATTATTACATAATGATTGGGGGGAGAACGTGGTTAATTGTGGTTGTCATTAGACACTTTACATTATATAATTGGTTGGGGTGATATGTGACGTAAAGGGTTTAAATTTAGAAAAGCAACAGATTGTTTGAGGTATTTGTAATTTGAGATAAATTGAAAATAATCTTTTTAGAGGTTCGTCAAAAATTATGCAATCCGCGTCCGTATACAAGGGTGATTACGCGAGAATGAAGCAATAATTGTCTCCGTTATTAAGCGCTGATATTTTGAAATTGCGGGGCAGAGCTGGGCAAATTATTTTCAAAAGGTAATTCAGTACAATTACAATAACTTTAATCAAAATGTATTTAAATTACTTTACAAAATAATTATTGTTAGGAAAAAGTAATTAAATTATTAAATACTTTTGAATGGTAATTGAAATTTTAATTACTCGTACTTACAGGCCTATTCTGTAAAATATTCACTTAACGAATCGTTATCATGAAAATCGTTATATCTACCTAACGATAATCGTTATCTTCGTATCCGTACTTTGTAACACATTTTAAAAAATAATAACCTTAGGATCAAGTTAAGAATTTTATTTCCTACAATCAAAATATAATTTTAAACGAAATATCTAAAATAATTCAATACCACTCACAAAACTTCTAGATTAGTTCTGCTGTCAACATGTCTGCTGTCAGACTCTTCCTTCTTCTTGTTGTCGGCCATGCTAGAGCTACTACTACCATCTGTTAACAAATTGGGAAGCTTGCGCTAGGCGCTAGAAATAAAAACTTATTAATTATTCTCATATTACCTTGCAAAAAATTATAATATGGCAGATTTTTTGAGATCACTATTCAACATAATAGCAATTTTATTATGCAACGAATAATTTATCCAGTCATTAAAAAATAACGTTATCTTTTTTTCGTTATGTAGAATTAAATTATTGTTTATAGAATACCACTTTAACGATTATCGTTATAATAACGATATAACAATGCATAATGTCATAACGAACGTTTACAGAATAAGCCTATTAAATGATTTTCGTTATTATTATGACGATATAACGTTTTAACAATTCGTTATGTCATAACAATGTTTACAGAATAACCTTATTATTCAATTACTTTATTTTAATAAAATCATTCATCTTACGTTAATAGAAAAAAAGTAATACCTTGGCTTAACGTAAAATGCAATACAGGTAGCGTAGTCGCTTAATAGGTTAATGGTTCGGGGTTCGAATCTCTGGTAAGGTATGGATAGACAAAGTATCTTTAATTATTTCATCGACTTCAGTGAACAAGTATGAAATAGACTTACGGACATATTACTTTCCAATTAAATAAAAATATAAATGTAAGAACTTCACTTTAGTGTTGTTTGTCGCACTGCTGCACTTACAAATTAAAATTAAAGTAAACATGACCTATATACGAGTAGAGGTTAGTATAGGAACGCCGTAGAGAATATTTATTATGAAAAATCAAATACATCTCCAATTCTTTTTTAAATTTTCAAAAGTAATCGAGTACAATTACTTTTTTTACCAAGTAATTAGTTACAAATTACTTTTTTAATTATTAAGCGTTGAAATGGAGAGGAGATGGAAGAGAAAATATAAAATGGTAATATATTTTTAATTTCACTTTACAAAAAGTATTAAAAAATTCTTGACACAATTTTGTCACGTCGTCTAATCTGAATGTGGTGTTTATTTTGACAACATATTGTTTAAGGAATGCCCTAACCAACTCTATAGGATTCAAATCCGGATGATAGGGCGGAAGTGTTGAAACATCATGACCATGTTAATTTAGAATTTCGTCGATGGCGTATCTCTTATGCTGTTATTTATTTTGCAAAACTAGTTAATATAAATCAGCTTTTAGCATTGCCATGTCTGCAGGTACATTTTTCTTTTCTTAACCTGTCAATCATTGTTTGTTTTCTGTTGCAAGAAATTGGCGCTTTACCTAATGGGGAAGTTTAGCGTGATTGAAGTTACATGTGAAATATTTTTTAATCGTAAATATATGAGTAATTATAACTTAAAATGTAATTGAAAGTTAAAATTATGTGCCCATTTATTTATTATTAAGTATTATTCATCGAACTTTTGTGACGTCACAATTGACTTATGCGCATGCCTAGAAAGGATGGTGAGACCTGACTTTTGGAAGGTTTGTTGAGACATTACACTACACACTGCTGGCTAGTTCACGTGGGTTTGTTTACGTTTTCGCGAGTGAGGTTATGATGAGTTTTTAGTTCGAATTGGAATTGTATTTGTTTTCAAAACTATTATACGATACTTAATTTTTAATATTGAATACAATAATACACTAAATGAAATAAAAAGAACCAGTTGTTTGCACAAGAGGAACAACAAAACTATAATAATCACAACACAGAACTGTCACTGCTTATAAACGTCAAAATAAATGGATGCCATTTTTAAAACTAACTGTTACCATGTGAACTAAGCGCGCACCTGCTTAAGGTAGACTATACGTTCTCCGTATACTTTTGAAGGCATTCTCAATAAAATAAAAATACACTAAACTTCCCCATTGTAAATTGTGGTACGCGGCATTGTCAATCACGGAAATACTATTGTCAAGTAAATTAGGAATTCATTTTGACGCACGCTCATTTAATTTACATTTAAATCCTTCCATAATTTATGACTCGGTTTGTACTTTCCGATCTTAACTGCAGCAGAGTTAGGACAGAATAAGCTCCGTTCCATATTTCATCCCCCCCCCTCCATTGCGCAACTTAAGCCAACTGTCAGGTAAGAGTAGACGGACTGTAACTTGATTTATAGTCGCACATTTAGCGGTATTATCTGTCAGTGTTATCTTTATTTTTCACATATTTGGTTTCACATTTTTTGTTAATAACACACATATTTTAATAATTATAACAAAATAACGGTAGAACTTATGTGCATCTATAAAATATAATTAAACAAGGACGTAACTAGGATTATTTTTTGGGTGGGTGAAAAATCTAAGTGGGCCATAATTATATTACAATAAAAAACAGATTACTTAACAACGTTATATATTTATTACAGATAAGATTTAGAAAGCACAAAATAAAATAAACATTATTTTTCAAAAATAACAAAAAAATACTACTGAGTTCTTTTATTTTTATGAAATATATCAAATGGGATGAAAATATTTCAGGGTATTTAGAGTAGAATTAACTTAGTTATGAAAATATACTTCCAAAATAAACTTATGTTCTTCCATAAACACCATTTTAACGTAACGATTTGAATAAATAACAGTTTATTTTAAAAGATAAAAACAAACTGTATGTCAATAAATTCAAAATACGTAACGCCGTTGACATCCAAATATCAGTAGCCGTTAAATTGATGCTATTTTTTTCGTGGCAGATAATTTTGATCATAATTAAACTTTTTCAAGTCATCTGACTTCCAATCATTCTGGATCACTTTCTGTACATATATAGGCGCGTAGGCGGGTGGTAATATAATAACAAAAATCTGATGTGGACACCACACGACTTCCTTGTACGATTATTAAACTATACATATTTTTTTAATAAATAAATTACAAAATATTAATTTTAACTTCAAAACAGTAAGATATATAGCGACCATTATCTAACCCGGTTCTTTTTAAAGAGAGTTTTGATTACAACAAAGAAATATTTGATTACAACAATGAATATGACTAATTTCACAATAAAAATATAATATTTGTTATTGTACGAATCATAAAATTGCACGTATTTAATGTAATTTGACATGAACATTTTTTTTATGTTTTTGTCCTAATCCATAGCAAGCTTTATTACAAAAACAAAAAAGTATATAATTTTTAAATTTACATATCTCGCTTATACAAAGGGCTAATTTAATAATACTTGATGTACTAGTCGCAGATATTAATTCTCTAAAACTTTTATTTGAAGCATTTATTTCTAAAATCAAAATAAAATCATTTTATTCAAGAAAATCTATTAACAACTTCAAGTAATGTACCACTTCCGGTTAGTCTATTTTAACCAAAATGTATTATGTTATTTCGATTGACATAAAAGTCTTGTATACCAAATTTGAAAAGTTTTGGATTATATTTTAAAAGTTTTTCATTAAAATCTATTATAGGCTTCATGTAAAGTGCCACTTCTGGAAATTGTGTAACAACCAGAAAGGGAGGTGCACAACTAGATGTTATAGGAGTCCTAAATACAAAATTTCAACTTTCTACGGCTTACCGTTTTTGAGTTATGCGAGATACGTACGTACAGACGTCACGACAAAATTAGTCAAAATGTATTCAGGGATGATCAAAATGGATATTTCCGCTGAAATCTGAAAACCGAAATTTTTCGCGATTACATTACTTCCTTTACTTACGTACAAGGAAGTAAAAATTAGAATACAATATGCTAACCTTCTGAAGTAGAAATTCATGTTTCTAATGATTTATTTTCATCATTACTTTTGTTTTGATTTTCTATCCATTCTTCAAATGTTAACTGAGTCTCATCTAAATCATCTTCTTTATCTTGGAAAGAATTTTTGTCAGATTCATCATCGGTATGTGGAACTTCATTTAAAATTGAGTCTTTTGTAGAATCAAGTGATAATACAATATCCAAATACTTTACCTTTTTTTAGCAGTAAAATAATCTTTTATATTGCGTTTATTACTCATTTTTGTTAAACAATTTTACATTGTATATTTGACAGGGTGAAACTTGGGGTGAGCAGAGAACAAAATGGTATAAAGTTTTGTGGGTATGAAGTATAAACAAATACGCAGCGCCAATATACCTCAGGGCGGCTAGCGGCAGTGTAGACCCCTCCCACTTATTTACGTCCCTTTAATTAAAGGACACTACTGAATTTGGCAAAATGGGCGGAGTTAAATTCTTAATTCATACAGACGATCTTCATCTATTCAACTGTACCTTAGGATATAATGTTTTTGAACAGAATGATATATTTCAACAGTATCTAACGAAATTATTAAAAGAAACAACACCACCCAGATAAATAAGAAAAAAAAGTCTCTAAATTTCTGATATGTACAGTAAAATTTTTGAAAGATGTCCGATCAAGGTTATCTGTATCATGAACGAATTAACAAAGAGGCATACATTTATCTCTTTCCTTTGCAAAGGCTATAAGTGTGTGCGATAAGGATGGATATAACACGCTTGTCCTTCAAAAATTCATATTGTTTCCACTAAGTTAAGACATTCCACTTTAAAACGATGCTCGTTGTTGATAATACTTTCGCTGTAACGTAAGTTTATTTATTATTTCAGATACATTACCTTGATTCATAGCCGTCCGACTAATGTTATTTTCTATCAGTGTCACTGACACTGACATTGTGTCATTATCTTATTTTGAACATATTTTGTTTTACAATTGCTTTTAAACTTACCAGTTAACATTTTTTTTTAGAATTTTGAATGCTTTTACTGTAATATATATTTTTATAATAATAAAATAACAGTAGTACTTACGTACCCTCATAAAAACTAAGCAAACGACACTACTGAATTTGTCATAATGGACGGAGCAAAAATTTGAATTCATACAATTCGTAGACAACCTTGATCGGATATCTTTCAAAAATTTTACTGTATTAATGCTAATAATATGGCTTGTTCGAACAAATTTTCTAATACGAACAAAGGGGAAAATTATTATATACTAGTAGTTACCTTCGTCGATTATCTATTTATTTTTACAAAAAAATACTATCATGACACTTTATTTTCTGGGAATTTTACGTCATTTACACATGCAAACGTTTCTTCCGCAGTATTTATTGCATGGACATTGACTCTACTGTAACTATTACGTCATCCGCGCAGGTTCGAAGGGTTCAGATTTCCAATATCACGCGAAACGAGCTTGTCCTAAATCGATTAGGCTTATCTACTTTTTTTCTACGTAACTTAGTTTCTATTTTACTCAGAAATTGTATGGCATGATCCTTTCTCGGAAATTAGTTATTCCTAGGATATTTGAGTAGTTTCTAAAGAATAATAGGACCATTCCATATTCTATTGAGAAACTAGCAATGGAATATCTGGATGTCGGCTTTGTGCGGTAACATACAAAAAAAATCTGTTGTGCCCACCACAATACCTACCGTCAATCCTATGTAATATGTATAAATTCCGTAAATCTTCTTACAAAAGATTCTAAATTTTCAGTAAAATTATTTCATAACATCTTCTTCTTCTTCTTCTTCTTCTTCTTCTTTAGCTTTTCCCATTCGTTCGGGGTCGCTATTTTTTATTTTCTTCTTCTACTCATTTTGTTTTACGTTCTCATTCAGTTCCTTTTCTCTCAAGTCTTCCGCAATACAGTCCTTTCATCTTATTTTTGGTTTTCCTCTGTTTTTCCAACCTTCTATTAGTAAGTTATTCATTCTTCATCCAATATAACTCTTCATTTCTTCTCATGACATTTTCAAACCAATGTAATCATCTCTCTTGTATCTTTCTAGAAACTTGTAATACTAGAGTTATTTCCTTACCTATCTTTCCGTGTCTTCCCCAACATCTACTTCAACATCCTCATCTCTGCCACATTAATTTACTTTTTATTGATACTGACATCTGTCAATCTGAATATATTAACAATTGTCATGGTTAGCATAGCTGGCTGAATTATAAAATTTAATTTCTTTATAATTCTTAAACTCTATATTTATTGAATATGAAGTATAAAATGCAATGAAATCGTATAGAGAATAATATAGTCTTTAAGTTATAATAACGTTAAATGTCAATAAATCAATTTTAACTGTTAATTCTTCAAATGAGGCTACTTCCGGTTCACCAGTTATAACCAAAATCTAATCAGTTGTTCTTCTGGATGTAAACTTGAGGAATACGAAAAAAATATAATTTTTGGAATCGTGGTACTGAAGTTATGCGGTCTGAAACTTTCGTCAGACACACACACACACACACACACACACACACACACACGCACACACACACGCACACACACACGCGCACACACACACACACACACACACACAAACACACACACACACACACACACACATACATACAGACTTCATCGTAAAAATGGTAAAATCGTTTTATAGGAATCCTAAAACATGCTTATTCACTAAAAACTCATCATTGAATTTTTTGACCAAAGACAATACCTTCCTTGCTTAAAGGTGACGGAAGGTAAAAACTGTGAACATATTGATAATGAAAACTACTCGTATGTATGCTATTAAATTTTTTGTGCCTCCAGAAACACTTTGTTACCGGCCTAGGCCGATAAAAAGTTTGGACTTTTACTTTTATTGTTATAAGTCATCATTAAATACAGAGAATAAATATGAAAACAAGGAGCAAGTTAAAAACACCGCGTATAAATACTATAGGTGTGCCAACTTATCATATTTAACCCGTATATATTCTGTTTACGATGTTGGCATGTACCATATATCATCTTAGCGTGTAAAATGAAAAATGTTCCCGCCATTGAATTTATATTGGAATATTGAATCATATTTTGTTTATTTTACACTTTTTAGGCCCGGTTTCATAAAAAAAATCAATGATTAAATTTTACTTCCAAAGTAAATTTAATTGTATGAATAAATTCGAATCAGTTTCCATGTTATGACTTTTTAACTTTGAAAGTAAAATTTAATCATAGATTAACTTTTCTATGTAACTGGGCTTTCATTTGTTGTGTAATCATTTTTTTAATTCACTAACTAAAGGGATTAAGGTAGTTATATCGTGAAACCATTATATCAGAATTAATTGAAATTTTGAATACATCTCAATTGAAGTATAATATACCTGCTCTCCAAGTTTTAAAACAATTCACCACGCGGTACCTGAGATATTTGCAATTAAATTTGGCCTTTTTAACACGTGAAGAATAGGAAATGGCAAAATAAACACAACATTTTAAATTATAACTTTTATATCCATTATGACATTTAATCGAAAAACTAGTATGTTATAGTAAACTAATTAACGGATTTTGTGTAAAAATTGGAAAATTATTTACCACCCAGATTGCCTCTAGAAAATTTTAATCTGAAGATATGATAAATAGGTAGAATTATACTTGACAACCATGTACAAGCGTTTCAGATGAAGTATCAGTTAAGTTAACACCCGCTTGGTATTAGCGAATAAGAGGTGATCTTAGGCTAAAAGAATTTCAGACGTACATTCGAAAGAAATATTTTTGAAATTGGTATTTTACGTGAAAAGCATGAAAACTTTAAACAGTATAATATTACTTTCGTAATTTTAAGAAAGAAATATATTAATTTGTTTTGCAGTTTCCATTTGTAGTTTAGAATTATTATTATATCTTAAAATATCTTATTACTTTTATACCCGAATGTACCAATAAATGTCTAGATACGACGATGCCACAGTTATTCTTCAACATTGAAATACGACACTTGTGTATGTGTTAGTGCGAGTGGTACAGTTCAAAAAAAAACTTTTCTACGAAAAAATAAAGAAAATTCATATGTTACAGTCGTTGATATTAGCTTTTAACTATTTTGATGCAATCTGTGTATATAATATAATGTTAAAAAATATAAGTTATTGCAAATATAAACTGCATTAGCTTAATTTTTATTTTGAACATAGAACAAGTTTTTGAATAGGTACACTCGAGTGACAAGTACCTTAAGACATTCAGGAATATAATAGAAGAGTATATATTCACTAAATTAGTGTTTCTGACGAGACGAGAAACTACGTTGTCTCGTCTCGTCTCGTCTCGAAGGCAAGAAATTAAGTCTCGTCTCGATTTTTTCTCGTCTCGAACAATGGAATCTCGTCTCGGCCGAGAATCTCGACGAGATTTCTCGATTTTTTTTTAATAAATCCAATATGCGATTTAAGTTGATATATAATCGGAACACAAATAATATACAGAGTGATTAAAAAGTTTGAGTCAAACAACTATATTATTCACTATCAATTTTATACCTAAAGTACAAACATACGGTTGAGCTGGGAAGTTTCATTGGCGCGAAAATTCAAAATAAGAAAAATTAAAGTAGAGCGTATAAAACAAAGAAATAAGTTTGGTATGCAAATCAAAAGTGTTCAATAAACAAACTGTATAAATTGCATATGGCAAAATTATATTTAGTCCATTTTTTATGTTTTATCTCTCTAATATTGATATTCATGCATCTTTGTTTCATATAATATCAATTTTGTAAGTGTATCTTTTGCTTATTTAATCATTATTTCTAAAAAGAATCCCTATAAATAATAAATTATTAAAATAAAATAAATATATAGATTTTTACCCATTACTGGGTGTAACACTGAGTCGGTAAGTGAACAAGAATACTGTGACGTCAGGAAAGTAGGAGGTAGTTGTATTTTAAGAAATTTTAACGATTCTGTTTAGATTTATAATTACAAAAATATAAAAAATTACAAAATGTCCCAACCAATTTAAAAAAAATGTATTTTTAAAAATTAAAAATTCGAGAAATCTCGGAATAATTGTCGAGAATCTCGGCATATAAGTCTCGTCTCGTCTCGTGAGTTTCGAGACGAGACGAGACGAGATTCGAGAATATCTCGTCTCGTCCGAAACACTCACGCACATAATATGCCCGGATTAGAGCAAAAACATACAGTATAGCAATTATTATTATAATTATAATCAGTAGGTTATTCATTTCCATTCAAATTTTATTGTAATTAAGCATTGTTTTTGTTGTAATCGCAAACATATTTTTTATAAATAAACTAAAGCGATGTAATAATTAGGGCTGTTTTTATAGTAAACTTTATCTTCACTTTAATACTTTAAATTTAAATAAAAGTTGTTATTTAGCATTACTTTAAAATAAAGATAAAGAACTAAGATCATAATATTTTATTAAAGAGTTACTTACTAAAATAGGTTAGTTAATATTTTAAAAGAACCTTTAAAAGTTTTTTAATTGTGACAAAGAAATGCTTGATTACAATAATGAGAATGTGATTCCGAAAAAGGAAATTACCAATCACACAAAAAATTGATTATAATAATTGTTCTTGTATGTATTTATTCTAATTACAACAAATTTTTGATTACAATAAAGAAAATTTGATTTCAATAATAAATATCAGTAATTACACAAAAATAAATTGATTATAATCGTTGTTGGATTTAGGCGGAAATCTATAAGACTACAGGCGGTAAAATCGTTAATCCGCCCCTGAAAATGATCAGAGTGAATCTAGCGGCCGATTCGCAGCGGCCGATTCGATTTAAAGCAAGTGTTGCATAGCCCAGACTGTAAATGTACTACGGACATCAAAAGTATTGTTATTTTATGAAAAACAAGAAATTAACAAAAAAAATATTTTTTTTTCTGTTTTTAACATATTCTTATATATATATTTTATCAAAAAAGTAGTTCATATACCAACAAATATTGTAAATAATATATTTTATTTTGGATAATTAGCAATATTACCCTGATTCATTTAAATATTTATCTACAAGATAATGAGAAATGAATTTGAAGGGGTAGCCGTATCACGTACATATTTGGTAGGGTAGTTACCATAGCTCCTCTGAGTAATATGATGTATATTTTGTTTAAATAATAAAAGCATGAATATATTTTTTTGAGTTTAGAGTGTTAAAATATTATTGGCACATGTAACATCCGCTATCAATTTAAGAACAAGCCGTATCACAACTATACATATTTGGTAGGGTACTTAAGACAACCCCCCTGAGTAATTTAAAGTACATTTTATTTAAATATTCAGGGGATGAGATATACATTTTTGAGAATTTAGAATATCAAAATATTATTTGAATATGTAACATCCCCTATCATTTTAAGGAGAAGCCGTATCACAACCATATTTGGTAGGGTACTTAAGACAACCCCCCTGAGTAATTTAATGTACATTTTGTTTAAATATTCAGGGGATGAGATATACATTTTTGAGAATTTAGAATATCAAAATATTATTTGAATATGTAACATCCCCTATCAATTTAAGGAGAAGCCGTATCACAACCATATTTGGTAGGGTACTTAAGACAACCCCCCTGAGTAATTTAAAGTACATTTTGTTCAAATATTCAGGGGATGAGATATACATTTTTGAGAGTTTAGATTTAGAATATCAAAATATTATTTGAATATGTAACATCCCCTATCAATTTAAGGAGAAGCCGTATCACAACCATATTTGGTAGGGTACTTAACACAACCCCCCTGAGTAATTTAAAGTACATTTTGTTCAAATATTCAGGGGATGAGATATACATTTTTGAGAGTTTAGAATATCAAAATATTATTTGAATATGTAACATCCCCTATCAATTTAAGGAGAAGCCGTATCACAACTATATTTGGTAGGGTACTTAAGACAACCCCCCTGAGTAATTTAAAGTACATTTTGTTTAAATATTCAGGGGATGAGATATACATTTTTGAGAGTTTAGAATATCAAAATATTATTTGAATATGTAACATCCCCTATCAATTTAAGGAGAAGCCGTATCACAACCATATTTGGTAGGGTGCTTAAGACAACCCCCCTGAGTAATTTAAAGTACATTTTGTTCAAATATTCAGGGGATGAGATATACATTTTTGAGAGTTTAGAATATCAAAATATTATTTGAATATGTAACATCCCCTATCAATTTAAGGAGAAGCCGTATCACAACCCTATTTGGTAGGGTACTTAAGACAACTCCCCTGAGTAATTTAAAGTACATTTTGTTCAAATATTCAGGGGATGAGATATACATTTTTGAGAGTTTAGAATATCAAAATATTATTTGAATATGTAACATCCCCTATCAATTTAAGGAGAAGCCGTATCACAACCATATTTGGTAGGGTACTTAAGACAACCCCCCTGAGTAATTTAAAGTACATTTTGTTCAAATATTCAGGGGATGAGATATACATTTTTGAGAGTTTAGAATATCAAAATATTATTTGAATATGTAACATCCCCTATCAATTTAAGGAGAAGCCGTATCACAACCATATTTGGTAGGGTACTTAAGACAACCCCCCTGAGTAATTTAAAGTACATTTTGTTCAAATATTCAGGGGATGAGATATACATTTTTGAGAGTTTAGAATATCAAAATATTATTTGAATATGTAACATCCCCTATCAATTTAAGGAGAAGCCGTATCACAACTATATTTGGTAGGGTACTTAAGACAACCCCCCTGAGTAATTTAAAGTACATTTTGTTTAAATATTCAGGGGATGAGATATACATTTTTGAGAATTTAGAATATCAAAATATTATTTGAATATGTAACATCCCCTATCAATTTAAGGAGAAGCCGTATCACAACCATATTTGGTAGGGTGCTTAAGACAACCCCCCTGAGTAATTTAAAGTACATTTTGTTCAAATATTCAGGGGATGAGATATACATTTTTGAGAGTTTAGAATATCAAAATATTATTTGAATATGTAACATCCCCTATCAATTTAAGGAGAAGCCGTATCACAACCATATTTGGTAGGGTACTTAAGACAACCCTCCTGAGTAATTTAATGTACATTTTGTTTAAATACTCAGGGGATAAGATATACATTTTTAAGAGTTTAGATTTAGAATATCAAAATATTATTTGAATATGTAACATCCCCTATCAATTTAAGGAGAAGCCGTATCACAACCTTATTTGGTAGGGTACTTAAGACAACCCCCCTGAGTAATTTAAAGTACATTTTGTTCAAATATTCAGGGGATGAGATATACATTTTTGAGAGTTTAGAATATCAAAATATTATTTGAATATGTAACATCCCCTATCAATTTAAGGAGAAGCCGTATCACAACCATATTTGGTAGGGTACTTAAGGCAACCCCCCTGAGTAATTTAAAGTACATTTTGTTCAAATATTCAGGGAATAAGATATACATTTTTAAGAGTTTAGATTTAGAATATCAAAATATTATTTGAATATGTAACATCCCCTATCAATTTAAGGAGAAGCCGTATCACAACCATATTTGGTAGGGTACTTAAGACAACCCCCCTGAGTAATTTAAAATACATTTTGTTTAAATATTCAGGGGATGAGATATACATTTTTGAGAGTTTAGAATATCAAAATATTATTTGAATATGTAACATCCCCTATCAATTTAAGGAGAAGCCGTATCACAACCATATTTGGTAGGGTACTTAAGACAACCCCCCTGAGTAATTTAATGTACATTTTGTTTAAATATTCAGGGGATGAGATATACATTTTTGAGAGTTTAGAATATCAAAATATTATTTGAATATGTAACATCCCCTATCAATTTAAGGAGAAGCCGTATCACAACTATATTTGGTAGGGTACTTAAGACAACCCCCCTGAGTAATTTAAAGTACATTTTGTTTAAATATTCAGGGGATGAAATATACATTTTTGAGAGTTTAGAATATCAAAATATTATTTGAATATGTAACATCCCCTATCATTTTAAGGAGAAGCCGTATCACAACCATATTTGGTAGGGTACTTAAGACAACTCCCTTGAGTAATTTAATGTACATTTTGTTCAAATATTCAGGGGGATGAGATATACATTTTTGAGAGTTTAGATTAATAATATCAAAATATTATTTGAATATGTAACATCCCTTATCAATTTAAGGAAAACCCGTATCACACCCATATTTGATACGGTACTTAAGACAACCCCCCTGAGTAACTTAATGTACATTTTGTTTAAATATTCAGGGAATGAGATATACATTTTTGAGAGTTTAGAATATTAAAATATTATTTGAATATGTAACATCCCCTATCAATTTAAGGAAAGCCGCATCACAACCATATTTGGCACTGTACTTAAGACAACCCCCTTAAGTAATTTAATGTACATTTTGTTTAAATATTCAGGGGATAAGATATAATTTTTTGAGAGATTTGAATAGTGAAATATTATATGAATATGTAACGTCCCCTCTCAATTTAAGGAGAAGCCATATCACAACCATATTTGGTGTGCTACTTAAGAAAACCCCCTGAGTAATATAATGTTATTTTGTATAAATATTCAGGGGATGAGATATAAATTCTTGAGAGTTTAGAATGTTAACATATTATTTGAACATGTAACATCCCCTGTTACATATTCAAATAATATTTTGATATTCTAAACTCTCAAAAATTTATATCTTATCCCCTGACTATTTAAACAAAATGTACATTATATTACTCAGTGGGGCTGAATTAAGTACCCTACCAAATATAGTTGTGATACGGCTTCTTCTTAACTCAACTTAATTCAAAACTCAAAAAAAATTATATCTCATCCCCTGAATATTGAAACAAAATGTATATTAAATTACTCAGGGGGGGTGTCTTAAGTACCCTACCAAATATGGTTGTGATACGGCTTCTCCTTAAATTGATAGGGGATGTTACATATTCAAATAATATTTTGATATTCTAAATCTAAACTCTCAAAATGTATATATCATCCCCTGAATATTTAAACAAAATGTACTTTAAATTACTCAGGGGGATTGTCTTAAGTACCCTGTTAAATATGGTTGTGATACGGCTTCTCCTTAAATTGATAGGGGATGTTACATATTCAAATAATATTTTGATATTCTAAACTCTCAAAAATGTATATCTCATCCCCTGAATATTTAAACAAAATGTACATTAAATTACTCAGGGGGGTTGTCTTAACTACCCTACCAAATATGGTTGTGATACGGCTTCTCCTTAAATTGATAGGAGATATTACATATTCAAATAATATTTTGACATCTAAATTCTCAAAAATGTATATCTCATCCCCTGAGTATTTAAACAAAATAAACTTTAAATTACTCAGGAGGGTTGTCTTAAGTACCGTACCAAATATGGTCGTGATACGGCTTCTCCTTAAATTGATAGGGGATGTTACATATTCAAATAATATTTTGATATTCTAAACTCTCAAAAATGTATATCTCATCCCCTGAATATTTAAACAAAATGTATTTTAAATTACTCAAGGGGGGGGGGGGTTGGCTTAAGTACCCTACCAAATATGGTTGTGATACGGTTTCTCCTTAAATTGATAGGGGATGTTATATATTCAAATAATATTTTGATATTCTAAACTCTCAAAAATGTATATCTCAACCCCTGAATATTTAAACAAAATGTATTTTAAATTATTCAGGGAAGTTGTCTTAAGTACCCTACCAAATATGGTTGTGATACAGCTTCTCCTTAAATTGATAGGGGATGTTACATATTCAAATAATATTTTGATATTCTAAATCTAAACTCTCAAAAATGTATATCTTATCCCCTGAATATTTAAACAAAATGTACTTTAAATTACTCAGGGGGGTTGTCTTAAGTACCGTACCAAATATGGTTGTGATACGGCTTCTCCTTAAATTGATAGGGGATGTTACATATTCAAATAATATTTTGATATTCTAAACTCTCAAAAATGTATATCTCATCCCCTGAATATTTAAACAAAATGTATTTTACATTATTCAGGGGGGTTGTCTTAAGTACCCTACCAAATATGGTTGTGATACGGCTTCTCCTTAAATTGATAGGGGATGTTACATATTCAAATAATATTTTGATATTCTAAATCTAAACTCTCAAAAATGTATATCTTATCCCCTGAATATTTAAACAAAATGTACTTTAAATTACTCAGGGGGGTTGTCTTAAGTACCCTATTAAATATGGTTGTGATACGGCTTCTCCTTAAATTGATAGGGGATGTTACATATTCAAATAATATTTTGATATTCTAAATCTAAACTCTCAAAAATGTATATCTCATCCCCTGAATATTTAAACAAAATGTATTTTAAATTACTCAGGGGGGTTGGCTTAAGTACCCTACCAAATATGGTTGTGATACGGTTTCTCCTTAAATTGATAAAGGATGTTACATATTCAAATAATATTTTGATATTCTAAATCTAAACTCTCAAAAATGTATATCTCATCCCCTGAATATTTAAACAAAATGTATTTGACATTATTCAGGTGGGTTGGCTTAAATACCCTACCAAATATGGTTGTGATACGGTTTCTCCTTAAATTGATAGGGGATGTTACATATTCAAATAATATTTTGATATTCTAAACTCTCAAAAATGTATATCTCAACCCCTGAATATTTAAACAAACTGTATTTTAAATTATTCAGGGAAGTTGTCTTAAGTACCCTACCAAATATGGTTGTGATACGGCTTCTCCTTAAATTGATAGGGGATGTTACATATTCAAATAATATTTTGATATTCTAAAGCTAAACTCTCAAAAATGTATATCTCATCCCCTGAATATTTAAACAAAATGTATTTTAAATTACTCAGGGGGGTTAGCTTAAGTACCCTACCAAATATGGTTGTGATACGGTTTCTCCTTAAATTGATAGGGGATGTTACATATTCAAATAATATTTTGATATTCTAAACTCTCAAAAATGTATATTTCATCCCCTGAATATTTAAACAAAATGTATTTTAAATTATTCAGGGGGGTTGTCTTAAGTACCCTACCAAATATGGTTGTGATACGGCTTCTCCTTAAATTGATAGGGGATGTTACATATTCAAATAATATTTTGATATTCTAAATCTAAACTCTTAAAAATGTATATCTTATCCCCTGAATATTTAAACAAAATGTACATTAAATTACTCAGGAGGGTTGTCTTAAGTACCCTACCAAATATGGTTGTGATACGGCTTCTCCTTAAATTGATAGGGGATGTTACATATTCAAATAATATTTTGATATTCTAAATTCTCAAAAATGTATATCTCATCCCCTGAATATTTAAACAAAATGTACTTTAAATTACTCAGGGGGGTTGTCTTAAGTACCCTACCAAATATAGTTCTGATACGGCTTGTTCTTAAATTGATAGCGGATGTTATATGTGCCAATAATATTTTAACACTCTAAACTCAAAAAAATATATTCATCCTTTTATTATTTAAACAAAATATACATCATATTACTCAGAGGAGCTATGGTAACTACCCCACCAAATATGTACGAGATACGGCTACCCCTTCAAATTCATTTCTCATTATCTTGTAGATAAATATTTATATGAATCAGGGTAATATTGCTAATTATCCAAAATAAAATATATTATTTACAATATTTGTTGGTATGTGAACTACTTTTTTGATAATATATATAAGAATATGTTAAAAACAGAAAAAAAAAATTCTTTTTTTGTTAATTTCTTGTTTTTCATAAAATAACAATACTTTTGATGTCCGTAGTACATTTACAGTCTGGGCTATGCAACACTTGCTTTAAATCGAATCGGCCGCTGCGAATCGGCCGCTAGGTTCACTCTGATCTGAAAATGGCAAGTAGAAGAAGAGGGTGTTACTCAAAACAAGAGCAAATTAAACAGCAGTGGCTACGTAGAGTAATACAAACTTGTAGTTCTGCAATACTACCACCGTTTCTAGATATTGGTTTTATATCATTTTGGATTACATCAATTATTTTTCTTAGTCTCTTGAAAATCTGTATATTTTTATACTCCACCCACCTATACATAATTTTTAATTATCACGACAGTCTTCTGATAGACAGGTAATAGTACTTAAAATTGTCTTTTGTTGCTGCTAATTATCACTACTAAATTTCTCTTTTATTAGGTACTACTAAGAAAACAGAAACGTACAGAAAACGAGCGTTTGTTATGGGTTGATAACCTGCATTACTTAAATGTGAATGAAGTTATCAACCATAAATAGAAGTTATGAAATATATCCGTCCTATGATTAACGAGGTAAAATTGTGATAAAATAAAACATGTATGGCTATCCTCGATACATGTAGCGTTTATTGGTTCACGAGTAGTGTAAACAGAACCTACTCTACTATTACCGCAAGGCAAAAACTGTTTGGGGAAAACACCAGCCAAGAAAAACAAACACAACACGCTATATCAAATCAAAACATTTCTATTTTTTATATTATAAAATATTAGAGTATGGTTTTATGATATAACTGTATCAAATATTCAATATGGGCGATACTTTATTGAACTGACAGGTGAATATAGTGAGATATATTGTTTAGATATTTAGTGAGTATGTTAATTTTACATTAGGCGGAGTTTCGTTATTTTATCATATAAAATTTACTATTTGGAAAATAAAAAATCTGATGTGGCCAGCACAATACCTTCCGTCAATCCTGTGTATTATGTACAAATTCCATACATAAATTTTCTTGCGAAAGATTCTAAATTTTTGGTATTATGTGATTCTCTTTCTCGGCAACTGAATTCCATACTCCTGATAACAAACAAACCAAATGAAATAAGAAAATTATGAAATTTTGAATGAAAAATTATAACACTTGTCAGTTATGGACATAATTAATTGCTGTCATTTTGACACAGGTCCCCATATCTGCTTGCCAAAGTCAGCAAAATCATGTTACTGCACGCGGCCCCATACATAAATTTTCTTGCAAACGATCTTATATTTCCAGTCAAGTTATTTCATAAACAAACTATGCAAATTTCACTAGACACTGACATCTTCTTCTTTAGTTTTTCCCATTCGTTAGGGGGTCGCTATTTTTTATTTTCTTCTTCCACTCATTTTTGTTTTCCGTGTCGTCATCAATCAGTTCCTTTTCTCTCAAGTCTTCTGCAATACAGTCTTTTCATCTTATATTTGGTCTTCCTATGTTTCTTCCACCTTCTATTAATATATTCATCTCTCCTCATAACATGTTCAAACCAATGTAATCGTCTCTCTTATATCTAGAAACTTCTAACACTAGAGTTACTTCCCTTATTCTTTCATTGATTTACATTTTATTGATACTGACATCTGTCAATTTGATTTACCTGAATATATTAGCAGTTTCCATGGTTAAGTTAGCATAGCTGGCTGAATTATGAAATTTATATCAAATTTATTATCCTTATTCTTCTTTAACTCTATATCTGTTGAATATCAAATATAAAATGCAATCAAATCGTATAGACAATAATATATTCTTTAAGTTATAATAACATTTAACTGAGTTTTCCAAGAAAAACTGTTAAAATCTTCAAATGAGGATACTTCCAGTTTACCAATTATAACCAAAATCTAAACAAGTCTGCATATGGTTGTAAGGAAGAGGAATACGCAAGAATTGTAATTTTTGGAATTCTAGTATTGGAGATATCGTGCACGAAACGGCGGTCACACACCCACACATACACACACACACACACACGGACACACACACACACACACACACACACGCACACACGAACATACACACACACACATACAGACATCATCGTAAAAATAGTAAAATCGTATTGTAAAGACCCTAAAACGTGCTTATTCAATGAAAACTCACCACCGAATTTTTTGACCAAAGACACCTCTAGGTAAGGAACCTAGAGGTGACGGAAGGTAATATACTACGCCTGGTAGCATAAACATGTAATTAAGAGTGAATAGCGAGTTTTTTTTTACCCCTCAACTTAAATCCCAATTACAGAGTGGGTTCACATATCCAAACATGCATGTCTTAGTGGTATTTGAACCCAGAACCCCGAGCGTACTCATGACTAAGAAGCGTTGCTCTAATCATTGAGCTACCGGAGTACTGTTTTAACTCTGTCAATCGTTTATGGATTAATTTGGAGAGAAATATTTCAAATAAAAGTTGCGTACAATTAATTTTATATAACTGTTATTTGAAGTATTTTTTTCTAAAATAATCTATAAATGATTTACAAAGTTAAAACAGTGCTAGTCAGTTCCTCGCTAATCACCCTTAATCACTTGTTCATGCTAACAGCCTACATATTTTGTGATGTGATAATTGAATGTACATTTTTTTTTATTCCTACTGGTGATATGTACGTAATTAATCAGCGTGGACTATATGACAGTACACATAATAATAGGATTATGTCAGAGTATTTTTACAATTTCTACTTTATAAAATATTTGCAATGAAAAATTGAGAAATATGCCGATTTGCAGATATTTAAAATAATAGAGGAATTTCCTTTTATGTTATTAGTAATTCGGAACTGCTCATCGGCAAAAATCGTGTAATGGTATAATAAAGGGGTGCGCAAATGTTGTCTCGAGGGCGTTTTGTAAAACGGGAAAAAGGGAAATTTAACTATTGACTTATTTATTTTGTAAAATATTCTCCATGAAGATCAATACATTTTGCATGCGTGTGAACCAATTATCGAAGCTCTTTTTCCACTCCGATTGAGGTATCTCCAAACCTTGCATTTTGAACGCATCAACCGCTTCTTCAGGTGTCGAAAACCGTTGACTCCGCAATTTGTTTTTAAAGTTCGGGAATAAAAAGAAGTCATTGGGTACCAAATCAGGACTATACAGCGGATGACTCATCAAATCGACGTTCATCCAAGGCATAGATATAAAATCCTTTTTTGTACAAAAAAAAATAGCGAGCTTCAATTTTGTCCTCTTATAAAATTTCGATATGGGCTACTGTTTTCGAGGAAATGGCCAAATTTGTGGGATTCTTAGGCTCCGATTTCCGGAGACTTTTGATATGTTCCGCGTATTTTTCTATAAATTATTCTGTAAGATTCCCTCGACTAGTACTATACATTGATATACAGTAGGTAAACTCAAAATAAACTTGTAAATTTTATCACTTTCGCAAAATGTGGACGGTCCGACTAATTCTAGACTAGCAGCGCATGTTTAAAATGTGCACAGCGCCATAAGAGATCTGACAACAATGACACTGATGTTTTTATTCCTTAATTGTGTTTAGCAACTTGTTACTAACCACGTTTGAATTCAATCCTTCCTTAATTAAATGGCACGTTATGCTGTTCATTATTGAAAAGTATGAATGACTGTTTGAAATGTAGCTACATATTTGTTTTATTTACCCTTTATAATGAACATGGAATAGCTTTCAAAAGATATTGTCTGGTTCGAAACGTTTGTTATCTTGGCATAAATATATTTCAAAATGATGTCTTTGCATTATAGTATTAACGGTGACTCTTTAAGGTAGTTATATCGTGAAACCATTATATCAGAATTAATTGAAATTTTAAGTACATCTCAATTGAAGTATAATCTACCTGTTCTCCAAGTTTTAAAACAATTGACTACGCGGTACCTGAAATATTTGCAATTAAATTTGGCCTTTTTAACACGTGAAGAATAGGAAATAGCAAAATAAACAACATTTTAAATTATAACTTTTATATCCATAATGCTATTTAATCGAAAAACTAGTATGTTATAGTAAACTAATGAACGGATTTTATGTAAAAATTAGAAAATTATTTACCACCCAGATTTAATTTTATTGCCTCTAGAACATTATAATCTGAAGATACGATAAATAGGTAGAATTATACTTGACAACCATGTACAAGCGTTATCAGTTAACACCCGCTTGGTATTAGCGAATAAGAGGTGATCTTTGGTTAAAGGAATTTCAGACGTACATTCGAAAGAAATATTTTTTAAATTGGTATTTTACGTAAAAAGCATGAAAACTTTAAACAGTATAATACTACTTTTGTAATTTTAAGAAAGAAATATATTAATTTGTTTTGCAGTTTCCATTTGTAGTTTAGAATTAGTATTATATCTTAAAATATCTTATTACTTTTATACCCGAATGTACCAATAAATGTCTAGGTGCGACGATGCCACAGTTATTCTTCAACATTGAAATACGACACTTGTGTTATGTGTTAGTGTGAGTGGTACAGTTAAAAAAAAAACTTTTTTACGGAAAAATAAAGAAAATTCATCTGTTACAGTGTTTGCTATTAGCTTTTAACTATTTTGATGCAATCTGTGTATATAATATAATGTTAGAAAATAGCAGTTGTTGCAAATATAAACTGCATTAGCTTAATTTTTATTTTGAACATAGAACAAGTTTTTGAATAGGTACACTCGAGTGACAACTACCTTAACCTAAAAAGATAGATATCGCTGCGCGATAACATTTTTTATTGTTAGAGAACGACATTTACTAAACGAAACTCTACGGATCCTTTGAACTCTTCATGCGATATTTGGCAGTTGACAAGTGAGATTTGAACCCGGCTTATCGGAATAGCAATCGGTCACATAGTGCACTAGGCCAGCATTATACTAGATTCTAATTTATCTAGTAGGATGAAACGGTTAGGCTACCGTGCTACATTGTGGACTGCACAATTCAGATTGGAAGCGAGCCAAAGTCATGTCTTCTCTATTATCAGTTGCTGAAATATGGGATAGCACATTATCTCTTCTCTTCTCCATATGTCAATGTCCTTGAGATATCGACTGTTAAATGGTTTATGGGTAATATTTTTATCTTTCAATGACTTTCGGTAAACATAATTGATACTGAAACTGAAAAGACGCTCTGTCAAATAATAGTTTATTTGATGCATTTAACTTGTCATCGCAGCTTTTTTGGAAGAATAACTTTAAGCTTCATATTGTAGAATGAAAGGTTTATTATCAGTTGATGTTTTTAAAACAGTGAAAAATATGTAGGATAATTATCAAGTAATTATTTACAGGAATAAAATATGGACGGCAGAATTTAAATTTAACCATACTGCCATAAAATAAATTGAGTCTGATTATTGTTGATAGCAGGAACTAAAAACGAAAATTATTTGGTTCGTTTCCGCTCGGAACGAAAACGCGATATTTCGTTTCCACTCGTTTCGTTCTTTATTAAAAAAAATTGTTTCCGTTTTGGTGAATCGAAATGCAAAACCGGTTAAAACCGTTAGTCCTTTTTCTTTTTAATTCATAGCAAATATAATATGTTAAATTAATTGTGGATTAATAAAACAATTGCACACATCATATTTATAATATAATGTTATATCTTAGTGGAAAATTAAACAAAACAATTTTTTATCCTATATTAGTATATTTAACGTAACTAAGTAGACGAATACCGCCAGTGTGTGCGAATAAAATTTATCGCAGTCAGTGTTCACTAGATGAAACTACAAGTATACCATATAAGTTAGTCTAGAAAGAGTTACTTTGAAAGTCCATTTGTTTGAACCATATTTAATTAATTAATGTCAAAATGACAGGAACATCACTAGACAGACAAAACAATAGTGGATTAAATATTCCATTTTTCAAGAGAGGAAACTAGAAGCTGTTGTAAATTGTATTTCGGGTTGCAAACAACCGAACTTTGAAAGTACCCGCCTGTGACTAACTCTGTAAGATATCAGGAAATTCAATAATATTCGCGTGTAAAGTATTGCTATATAAATAAAATTAAATATTAAATAAAATAATGGTTAAAACCGGTAACCGATATTAATTATTTTGTTTTCAATCATAAACGAAAAAAAAAATTCGTTTTCGTTTCCGTTTTCGTTTTTATTAAAAAATCGGTTTATTTCGTTATTTCGTTTTCGTTTCCATTGCGGTTTTAGTCCCTGGTTGATAGTATCTAAAAGTTTCTGGAATACCTTAAATTAAATCATTAAATCTTCGACACTGTTTTGAAAGATTAGCAACAGATTTTTACAAAAAAAAATATTAAATTGTAATAATTGTTTTCTTTATTTTCAGGTGCGTGACTGTCTACATCTTTAATTCGTTCTATTTTAAGGGGATATTTTGTTTTCGTATGGTAAGTATAAATTTAAGGCTGCAAACTCTTCGCTGATTGGTCAAGCGAGACAAAGATTGAGATTCGCTACATGCTACATGAGTCTATAATATTGCTTTTACCACCTTAGTTGCAATAGTAATCAAATATTGCTCCCCTTATACCAAATATAATAAAATACAATACCTGTATTTTTTAAATCGATTAATTATTCGAAGTTTACGAGAAAATAAGTATTAAAAATATAGGGAAGGGATATGTGACGTCAGTATGGTAGGATCGTGGAATAAGAAAGACTGGGACCTCGGATGGAACTACCTCTTTCCATTCCAGTCTATCACTCTTCTACGATCCTACCATACCATTATAGCTACTAGATATATCACAGCTGACTTGTCCACCATGTTGGAGCCTACTTCAATAATTCAATATCAGTGTTACAGTATTAATAATCATAGAAATTATCCACAATGACGGTTTGTTCTGCTCCAAATTGTGCAAATCATTTGAGAAATGGTTATAATTATTACAGGTAAATATTTTTTAATGTTTTATTCAACGAGCTATAAGTAACAATAGAATGGCGGATGAGCGCCATAATTGAACGCCATCTTTGATATAACCTGCACAATATTTAAAATACACAAATAATCATGCCCGGTTAAAATAAGAAGTATATGGAACACAAATTAGAAATAAAACTTTTAAGCAACCTTTAAATATAAT
Source organism: Harpalus rufipes (assembly GCA_951394225.1). Taxonomy (NCBI): domain Eukaryota; kingdom Metazoa; phylum Arthropoda; class Insecta; order Coleoptera; family Carabidae; genus Harpalus; species Harpalus rufipes. The sequence goes on from OX596285.1 coordinate 10,874,066, forward strand.
TATTTTGATCAATAATTGCAAAATGTTAGTATCTTGAATATCTATAGAAACAGACCTACAAAATTTGTATTTAATATGTTTTAATAATTAAAATAATGGCGCAAACAAAGCGCTTACTTCAATTTGATTTTTTAGTAGTCGGAATTATTGTATTTAACCCTGGAACGCTACACTTATTTTCAGAACTTAATCTGCTACAATGGGGTACAGCTCTGTACCCCTTAATAAAAATTGGCTAATTTTTGTCAAAAAAATTGTTTATTTGAAAATAACTTACAAAAAAACTTAAAATAGGGTTCTACAAATGGGTGTACCAGCACAAAACAAAAATTATTGTTCATCAGCACAATTAGGGCATTTTTTCTTTAATGCTGCAAACAAATGTATTTTTTGCATACATCGCAATTAACCCGTGATTTTCGATCTTCGCTTCTTTTACAAAATGAGCATTTACCTGTGGTAGTAAGTAGCCTTGTTGATTCTTCTACTATAGGGGTTATTTTTAATACATTGCATATGATTTGCGGAGTTCACTTCTCAAACTTGGATTTTCTAAACGACACATCTAAGGGCACATCATCTTCATAATGAGAGGCGGATGGTAAGGGATCCTGAGAGTGAACCAGAGTAGGAGAAACTACAGGGCCGTCTTCAATTTTAGACTCTTCTTCCTTTTCGAGGTTCTCTTAAATCGGGTATAATGACATCGTCCTCATCAGTTTCTTCCTGAGAACCTTCGGAATCAGAATCATAGAGAAAGCGATATATTTCAGCAATGTCATCAGGTTTTGTTAGGTCAAATAGCTTATTTTGAGAAGCAATTACTTGTGTGATCTAGACAATAAAATAAAAAATAACAAAGTATTGCATGGTAACGTAAATAATATATAATTAAGTAAAACTAATATACTTACATGAAAAGACAAATATCTTATTTTGCTACACTGGGGTACACATGTGCCCCAAGTATCTAATATCTCTAAGATGAAAAACACACTACTTGTAACCAATATCACAAAAGAACTGACACGTCATATGATGAAACTACTCAGGAGCACACGACCGCATCTCTCCCTATTTCCGATTGGCGGGATTTTTAAATAAGGCTGGGGTACAGGTGTACCCCAAGTAGCATTCCAGGGTTAATTCAAATTATTCTGTCTTTCACATATTTTTGACACTATTAGACGGATTAATAAGTTCATTTTTAATGATTGATTAATTTGAAAATTTTCGTAGACCTGTAATGCATAATAAACAATTTGATTTTACTTTATTTTTAATATGATGTACCATATTATGAGCAATTTTCTACGTAGCTTCTGAGTTGAGCGCGGTTATAAATATGTCCGCCGTCCCAAGCATTCAACTGTGTACGGGTATACAAATACGCTAGAATGTACGGTGCGCCGCTCCATATTTAGATAATAGTTATAATAGATAACATTTTTGACAATTTCTCTTGTCACATTTACATTTAATTAAATATTTTTAAATTGACATACGTTTTTTTGTTCATAGCCTACTCCGAGTTAGGTTTTTATTTGAACACACTGTAGAATCAAATCTGGTTGTTGAAGATGATTAAGCAGAAGCCTCACGTCATCAACCTGAACAAACCTTATAAAAAAGAAATATAATTTGTAGAAAATATTAGTTGTTATTTATTTTTAAAAATAGAAAACATATACAAGTATTAAAGAAACGTATATATTAATGAATTTACAATTATTTCTGAGTCAATCCTTATTCCTTTTACGGAATATAAAATTATTTGACACAGTAAGGTCATTCTGAGTAGTGCCAACGTATGGTATAAAAATAAACTACAAATATTTCAAATAATTTTATATTCCATAAAAGGAATAACAATTAATTTAGAAATAATTGTAAATATCATGAATATACCGTGTGTCTGTCGTAAAGGTGTACATAGGAGATTACCATGGGAAATTAGTTTTTGCAATTCCCTGCTCACCTAATTATTTTAAGCAAAAACGCGTCAAATAAAAGTTTTAGGGCATAAAATTCTACATCTAAATCAATAAACAGAATTAACTTTACATGCTTTATAACGACAGAAATTAAATATGAAAATGTCAATAATTACGTTGAAAATATCGATAGCCATGGAATTAAACAAAAAATAAATAAAAGCTTGACGTTTTATTTGTCAAATAAGTTATTTGACGTTTCTGAAAATTTGATTTTGTCTCTGGTTTTGTTGTCTGATATTATTAAAAAATGAATATTTATACTAATGAAGAGCGTGTTTTCATAATAAAATGTTTTTATGGAGGTAATAGTTACCGTAAAGTGCGTAATTTATTTTCCGTTAAGTTTATGGATCGGCCGATTCCCAGTGCAACTACAATTGCTAAATTGGTGACAAAATTTGAAAAGACTGCTAGTGTGTCTTCAAAAAATACACGTGAGCCGCGCCATCAGAATGTAGGACGAGCAGAAGAACGTGGCTTGCTGGAAGAAAGAGTGTTAGGAATGATAAGTTTAAACCCCTTCTGTAGTACTAGATGTATTGGAAATGAGTTGGGAGTTCATCACAGCATCATACATAATATTTAAAAAAATCGTACTATTCTTATAAAATGCAGTGTCACCAAGAACTTTTCCCATACGATGAAGAAAGTAGAAGAGTGTTTTGCGAAGATATGCAGAACCGGGCTAATAATGATCAAACTTTTTTATCGTCCATTTGTTTTACCGACGAATGCACTTTCACGTTAAATAATGAACCCAATACCCAAAATACACGTTGTTGGGCAACAGAAAATCCTAGAATTAGTATTTCAACAAGGACACAATATCCCCAGAAAGTTAATATGTGGGCTGGAATTTTAGGTCACCACATAATTGGTCCTTTTGAAATACGTGGCAATCTAAATACGGAAAATTATTTGGAGATGCTACAAAACGAAATTGGTCCTGCAATAGACGATGTTGTGCGCCCAGATCGAGAGGTCTGGTTCCAACACGATGGATGTCCTGCACACTATGGCAGAAACGTTAGGGAATATTTGGATCTGGCATTTCCTGGGCGCTGGATTGGACGAGGGGATATTATTAACTGGCCTGCTAGATCTCCAGATCTTGCTCCATGTGACTTTTTTTTATGGGGTCACTTAAAAAATCAAATTTATAAACAAAGCCACGAAAACATAAATGATTTGAGAGATGCCATATTTAATGAATGTTATCGTATAACTCAGCGGCAACTATTTAATATACAAAGGTCGTTTTACAATAGATTAGGTTATTGTCTTGTCCAAAATGGTGCTGCATTTGAATATTTATTGTAACTATTATCTTTAAATTATAATTACTTGTTATTCGTTTACTAATTATAAAACTTTTCTTGCTTGAAAACATTATGTTACAAAATATTGAATTTTTAATAAATTCATATTATTTAAACAAAACTGTATTTTTTAACTTTATTTATTAATCTAATATTTCTGTTATTGTCATACTGTGGTCATACTTAACGATATTTGTCCAAATCAAATTGTTAGAAATGTCAAATAAGTTAACTTACGTTGTGACAGAGAAAACGTCAAGCATTTATTTATTTTTTGTTCAATTCCATGGCTATCGATATTTTCAACGTAATTTTCGACATTTTCATATTTAATTTCTGTCGTTAAAAAGCATGTAAAAGTAATTCTGTTTATTGATTTAGATGCAGAATTTTATGCCCTAAAACTTTTATTTGACGCGTTTTTGCTTAAAATAATTAGGTGAGCAGGGAATTGCAAAAAACAGATTTCCCATGTTAATCTCCTATGTACACCTTTAAGATAGACACACGGTATACATTACTTAATACTACATAGTACTTTTTTTCTTCTTCTTTTAAAAATAAATAACACACAATAATTTGTACAAATTATATTTCTTTTTGTAAGGTTTTGTTCAGGTTGATGATGTGAGTCCTCTGCCTAATCATTTTCACTATATTACATATTAATAAAGGCGATTTAACCCAATAATAAATGGCGGAATATTTGAATAATATATTCAGTTTATGTAAGATTAAAATCTTTTTTCACTACATTCACAGAAAGCTCAACTTTCTTCTCTCTAAAGTAGAGAGGAAGATATATAAGTGTTACCAACATGAATGTTATTTACAAAAAATATATTGTAAAAATTATAAATTCCTAATTTTATTAAAAATTCTTATTTTGGTGATATACATACTTTAAATTATCTTTTTGTTTTCCTAGATTAAATCACAATTTGATAACTTTAATTTAGATTAAGATTGGTTCATTGGCAACATTGTTACATCGCCTTGCGTCTGATAACCTAATTTTTGACGTGTCAGTTGTGTGTTGTATTGTCAAAGTGTTAATATAAATTATAAATAATAATATATATATTGATTCAAATAAATAAAATATCCTTATTCTACTAGTCATGTCTACTTTGATTCAAATAAACAAAATATTACCCTTATTCTACTAATTTTTTCTTAAAGTGTATTTAAGGCCGAGCAAATCGTTTTTAGAAACATGTCGTGAAAAAAATGTTGTGTCTAACACGAGAAGAAAGCGCTTTTTTCCACTCACGCTCGAATAGGAAAAAGAAGCGCTTTCCTCTCTAGTTTGACAAATAACTATATTTTAAACTAGTCAGAAGAAATTTGTGGATATTTCTCACTATTTAGGTAGGTTTTATAATGGGGACTTATACAATTCAAATATTTTGGTCGCCATCTAGTGTGTAAAAAAGTATTTAATAATTAGTTATGTAGTGAGCAAGATTTAGCTCTAAGTTTGACGTTTATCACGTGATCCATATTTGGTCCCACGTGATCACAACAACAATTGTTTCAAAAGAAACATGAACATGTCTGAGACTGAACACGGAAGTTGAAATAATATGATTAATATAAATTGAATATGAATTAATAATGTATTTACAGGAACCTGTGATAAAAAAGGAAGTTTAATTATGTATAAAATAACAATAAAATGACGCAAACCTATGTAAAGTGGACAAACATAATCAAACTTATTTTGGAAAAACAAGTACAGCAACTCAAGCAACTTTTTATAAATCTGTCTACTAATAAAGAGACAAATTTATATAAATAAAAACACATATAAAAATTGATAATAAGCAGAACAACTCCACACAAACAGAAATAAAGATTAATAAGGACAATAGTATCCAAACAGTCAACAATTATTATGTAAGAAAGTTATTTGGTGCTGTAGAGACTTTGAGAAATGAAACTAAATTTGTCTATAATTGGAAACTAAATTATAATTTATTAAGCAATGATGTTGTAAAATTTATATATTTCACCGGCTTATCAGTAGAACATTTTAATGTTCTATATGATTTGTGATTTGTTAAATCCTTCAGTTATGCCATAGTTGAAATACAAATATTTCCAAAAACGCCAAAAGAAACTAAATTTAATAATTTAACATCCAGAGACAAACTATGTATGACTTTAATAAGATTAAGACGTGGGTTTTTTCTAAAAGAAATTTCATTATTTTTTCCGTCTCTCTCAACAGTGGAATTTGTAGTGTTTACATGGATTCAGTTCATGTTTTTTCAAATTGAAACAATGAAATCGAATTTGTTTTCCCTCCATGAGAATCAGAAAGATTCCGCAATGTTTCATTAATAACAATCATTACACATAATAACTTAACCAAACTTTGCTGACTAAATAACAAATTAATGGATCAACGGGGAGGTGCTGAAGAGGGAAAGCATTTGATCGACTCGGCCATGGTATATCACCCCGCTCTTTCTAAAAATTTCTTGACCCTTTCTAAATTCAGTGGAGGGAGGTCCGCTGCCGATCCGCCGCCGATGACGTCAAAATCATAAGTCCCCATTTGTTTGTGAAGAATGTTAATGAACTAATAAGAGTTTCGGCTCGTATATTATAAATGTTTTATTTTAAAAGTATTATCGCAAAAATACAATAATTTATAAACAAATCACTTGAAGCGCTTGTATAAAAGATTATTTTTTTCGTTTTTGTACTCTCATACCCACTGGCAAGGTATAATTCAGCACGTAACTAAAACCCACCTGTCTACCTTGTGTCTGTCCACCCGTCTCACCGGAGTGGTAGTCTGATTGCCTACACACGACGCACGTATTTGTATTATTATCATCTACAATTCTACACACTGCCGGACAACACCAACGTTTATTACCCCGTCCGCAATGAGCGGATCGCATGCCCGGGTGCCATACTTGGTTTTATTCAATAGTTGCGGTTTTTACCAATACGCGATTCCATTCCAAATTATCATTTCAGGCCATGTACGTGGTTATTTGATGGGTTAAATTAGTTTACTCGACAAATAAATCTACAGTAATTACGCGTTTGCTAAATGTGCCGCGATTAATTACATTTAAATTAAACATGCGCAAATGATGACTGAAAATCGGCGAATTAATTATATTTTATTTGTTTGCTCAAATTTAATATTATTATATGTGATAGTGAAAAATCATTATTAATGTTATTCATTATATGGTAAATAATTTGTAAATTTGTTTAATTAGAATATGTAAAAACGATTTTAATGATAAATCATTGTATATTGAAATTGATTGTGGGGTTAATGAGATATGTTTGTTCAATGAAAAAATGGCTGTTGTTACTATTGTTTCATAATACGTTATACAAAATGAGCGATATGTATACTATAGATATAGTTTTATTTAGGGTATATAATCGAAAAAAAAAAACTTGTTAACGGTTAACCGATATCAAGAACGCTATAATAAAAATTTGATGTGGCCAGCACATAAACTCTCGCCATATATTTTACCTGGCTGTATGCATAAAGCAAAGAATATTTTTAGAAATACAAATAATATATTCATATGTCTATAACGTATATACTTCTTTATTATTCAATAAGAGCATGTCTCAACATAAAACAATTTTCACATATATTTACAAAATTATAGGATATTTTACCATAAATTATGTACAATAAATTACAAAGTAGAGTTCACCATATATAAATTTTAGGCTGGTAACAGGGATTTTCAATTCCAACAACGTTCTTGTTTATTTTCTCTTCATATTTTTCTAGTGAAAACATTAATTTTGGCCGGTCTAAAATTATATATCTGGATTGTGCATCTATTCTTACATATCTTTTTTAACATTTTATTTTTTCATACATGTTATATGTAAATAACACATTAATTCCTTTTAATAAAGTGATGGATAGATTGCACTCCGATTATTCTTATAACGATGTATAATTTTGTCAATATTTACAACTTACTTAAGAATAATTTAATAGCTTTTTCGCAGTGCAATGTTACTCTAGTCTACAGTGTTGGTTTACATTGTCCCATAATGTTTGGAACAAATTTAAGTTCTTTAACATATACTTGTCACCTCCATAATAGTCACAGATCAAGAATTGAGAGATTCTCCAAGTACATTTCTCTTTCATTACTCATTATTTCGATGAGATACAATTTTTCTGTATTTTACGTTGCAGAGTGGCGACCATCTTCACTTTCATCTTGTGTTTATAATATTTAAATATCGTCGTCCTTCGAGCTGTATTCTCGCCTATATCTATTCTTTACATTTAGATTTTTTATATATAATTTCATTCTATGAAGAAATTTTGTCCTACTCTTCTAATTTTTCGAGATGATTCCAATTCATTGTTGGCATTAACAGTATTTCTGAAGGGTATGTGTAATATACCTATAATTTTAAATATTTAACTATTAATACAATAAGAAATAATATAATGTATGTACTTCCCAGAAAAAAATCTTCAGTAATGTCTCAAGATTTCTGACACTGACATTTATCTGGCAGTTACAAACATTTGAAATTTTCAACTATTTTCCATGGCATTCTTTCGGCTGTAAAATTTATTACCACAGATTATTTTATATATTATATTTCTTTTATCTCTAAATCTATAGAATATATAATAAAATATTTAAATGTATCAGATAGAGAATTTAATTTTCTTGAGTATTACCAAGAAAAAAATTCAAAAAATAATATTTAGAAGATTTTTTTGAAGAATCCCAACCGACACCAAATATTTCGAAGTTTAAACGGCACAAAAATGATCCCTGTGGCAGACTCAGAAATTATTTTATTTATTTATGTACTTACCTATATTCATTACTGACGTGGAGAGTGCACCAGAGGGGTCAATTTTGTGCCATTTCAAATTCTAAAATATTTGGCGTCCGTCGGAACCGAACCCGTTCGCAAGATTCGCGTGAAGTGACGCCTGGTAAACGCCTGAACAAATATGTCATCATTATTACCGACGGAAATGATGAAATTAATGGATTGCAGTCAAAATATTTATATAAAATTCGGCCTCTACCGGTTTCGGCATCTCCTATGCCTTCTTCTTTTTCCTTAAGGGTGCCGAAAATTTCATAAATATATTTTTTTTTTTACTTTTACAATATTGCCTTCTATTTGAGTATTTTATTATATATATTTTTAACTGTTTTGACGGCCTACGTGTGTTATGTTTTTTTTTTTAATGTGTACCATGCAAACATAAAATATTTTTCACATCCTGAAGAAGGCGTAGGAGATACTGAAACCGGTAGAGGCCGAATTTTAAATAATTTTTTTTTACTGCAATCCAGTAATTTCATTATTTCCATATACCCATCCAGTCAAGAAGCTTCATCATCCAATTATTACCGACATCTGCGTACAAAGCAGATTGACTCACCCATCAATGGGTAATATGTCGTGATGATATATGTTTTTATGATCTTAGCTATATTTTTACATATTTATTTATGCTGGAAGTGAAAGATCAAACCATAAAATTGAGCAAATAGAAAAGTAAAGATGCCATCTGCCAAACTCAAGCTATCCAACTGTTTAAAATTTTGTGCTATTCTTCATAATACCCTGTAAATAGTTAAAAATTATTAGTTATTTTGCATCTTTTTTGCAAACGAAACGCATGTAAACAATAATTTTGGACTAGTTAGATGCAATTTTTAATTCTGAACATTTTCTGTGTTTACACTTTTGTATTAAAATTAATAGCTCAGAATTTACAGCAATATGAAAAATTTACCATCATATGCCCGGTATATTAAAAATATGAAATTGATTTTGTTTTTATTTTATTAAAATTAATATACCGCCAATACATCAAAGTTGCATATTCAAGCATGTTTCTCAGTAGAAATAAGTTGGATGAGGATGGGAGATCATTGAAGATGAAAAATAATATATTGCGGCTTGAATGTCGTTCAGTACTAATAATAATTGTAATAATAATATATTCGTATGTATGACAAGATTTTTTAATAAAGGTATGTATTCTTTTGAAGCTTCGTATTCTTCGAATTTTGTAATTTAAAATTAAAAGTGAACCTGATAGCAATAATAATGTCACTACAATAAAAATGTTTCCATAGTTACGGGATGCTCTCATAAATTTTTTGGGGGAATTGATTAAATTTGTAATTGTAATATTAAATGGTAGTAATAAGACTATACCTTAATTCCCGAATAATTTGTACGGAATTTAGACACCAATTTGAACCGCTAGCCGCTAGCCTGGCCACGATATAATTTTTTGGTTTAAATTTCGTTGAAAATTTTGCCTATGCTATCCTAGCGGTTACCAATGACTGTTGAATACTAATATCGTCGGAGATTTTGAGAGATCGCCCATGATTGCAAAAAGTATACTCTAAATATGCACATATTTATTCAATATCAACTTCAAAGTTAGTCATGAGACACTCACGAACCTAGAATCGCGGTAACGTGAAAATTTGCAGGATCAGTAAAATAAAAAAAGAATTATTTGAAATATTGCGACCTACATGTCCTTCTCTAACATAAAATAAAAATAGGTATATATAGCAATAATGATATGCATACAATACCATTATAATAAGAATATTTCCATAGTTACAGACTGGGAAATAAATTCCAATAGTACAATGGAGTTTGATGGAGGCAGTCTCGACATCGAGATATTCAAGCAAACTCCAAAGTAGGAATTAGGTGGATGGGAGACCGCTGAACAAACGATGTGACTCCAGGCGTCACCTCATGGGTCTCAACGCGTACACTTTGCTGCAAAATAATTTGTTAAATCAGAAATACTAAAACAAAATTAATTTTTATTAAATTTATTGAATTTTTCTTCATATACAATAAATTTTGAACTATTAATAAAAATTCCAAATATTCTTGTCAAAATCGGTGTTCTTTATGTCCATATTCGGGTGTGTGCGTCAAAATCGGGTCGTCTGGTATAGGTCAATACTTGATAATTTCATATATACATTCCAAAAAACCAGAAATTTGGAGAAATATGGTTCCGAATCGAAAATTTTGATGGCGTCCAAACATGTCATAAAAGAAGGGTTGTCATAATCGGGGATAAGTCAAATTCGGTGCGTCGAGAATTGATATTTACTTGATAATTTAGTATATTCAAAAAAAAAACCAGAAATTTGGAGGATAACGTTCTGAATCGAAGAATTTTTGACGTGTCCAAACAGGTTGCGGAAGAGGGATGAATGGTCGATGATCGGGGATGCGTTGAAATCGGTGTGTCTAGAATAGATATGTAGTGACCTAGTGTTTTATTACTTTTCATATGTTTTGTATTATATAAGATATATATGGTTATCTATGAATGTTATGATTATTGTTATTGTTTTGTATTAAACCTTCAAAAGCTTTTTATAAAAATTATTATTTTGCTCTTGAAATAAACTTGTGCATTATAACTACTTATTTATTTATATTTATATTATATTTATACAAGTAACTCTCACGTTACATTGGTGACCCCTGACGTCCACCGCGACATTCAGTGATGGAGCCTGAAGTCGCAGATTTTCCTTTGTTGCCTGTTCAAGACATCTCTTCTGTGCGGGGAGACTTCAGAGTGCCTGAGTTTTGGCCAAATGATACTGAGTTATGGTTCGCTCAAGTTGAAGCAGTTTTTGCTCAGCAGCGGGTTACTTCTGAGTCTTCAAAATTTAATAAGATTGTGGCGGTTTTAAATCCGCAATATGCAGTTGAGGTACGGGATTTGATTTTTAACCCACCTGAAAAGGAACCATACACCAAATTGAAAAAGGCCTTAATTCATCGAACTTCGTCTTCGGAAAAAGAAAAGTTACAACAACTGTTCACAGTATCTGAATTAGGCGATTACAAACCTTCACAACTTTTACGTAAACTTCGTCAGTTAGTTGGCACTAAATCTATGGACGACGCCTTTTTGGAAGAAATTTTTATCCAAAAACTTCCTACTAACATTCAAATTTTACTTGCTTCACATATCAACGCTTCTTTAGATGAGAAGGCAGATATAGCTGATAGAATTTTGAACGTCACTCAACCGTCGATTTCTTCAATTAACTCAGACACACAAGAACTCAAAAATCTTAAAGAAGAGGTAGCTGAAATTAAGAAATTATTATTGTCAGATAGGAAGAGGACCTTTTCGCAAGTTCCTGCATCAGGCTCACTCTGTTGGTATCATTTGACTTTTGGAGACAAGGCCCACAAATGCGTTCCACCTTGCCAAATGGAGGCAACTTTCACCAAAACAGAGGTTATGTCAAATACACAACATAATACTTATTTTGTACAAAAATTGAATTTACCTTCAATTTCTAGTCACTACATAATTCCGCAACAATTTTACAACCAATTAACAAACTTATAACTAACAAACAAAAAAGCACAATAGAAGTCGTTTGGACTCAGGAAGCTATCAAAGCATTTCATTTAATCAAAAAAGGGTTGGCAAAAATTACATACCTTTCTTTTCCCAAGAGTGATGCACCAACAAATATTATGGTTGATGCCTCAGATTTAGGTGTGGGAGCTGTTTTACAGCAATTTGTAGCCGGAAGTTGGCAACCTTTAGCTTTCTTTTCTACCGCTTTCAATATAACACAAAAAAGATATAGCACCTTCGGCAGAGAGCTCTTGGCGATATATTTAGCTGTTAAGAAATTCCGTTATTTCATAGAAGGTAGGGAATTCCACATATTAACTGACCACAAACCTTTAACCTTTGTAACCAGTAAAAATTCTGATATTTACACACCTAGAGAAATCAGACATCTAGATTTCATTTTGCAATTTACCGGAGATATAAGACATGTGACAGGCAAAGATAATGTAGTCGCAGATGCCCTTTCTAGAATTTACGTTAATTCCTTACAAACAAATGAATTCATTAATTTCGAAGAAATCGCCAAGGCGCAAAAACAAGATATTAAATTAAAATCGTTGCGAAGTGATAAAACAAGTAATCTTAAATTCATTGACATTAAACTTAAAAACTCTAACCTAACTTTGACAGGTGACATTTCAAAAAATACATTTCGCCCTTACATTCCAGAACAGTTCCGTAGTATAATTTTTAAACATTTCCATTCTTTTTCTCATCCTGGAATTAAAGCAACAATTAAATTAATTACATCTAAATTTGTCTGGTTTGATATAAATAGAGATTTACAAAATTGGACACGAAATTGTTTACAGTGTCAACGGTCGAAAGTTACTAAACATACGAATTCTGAATTTGGTACATTCCTTCAACCACAATTCCGCTTTGATAATATTCATATAGATTTAGTTACCCTGCCCTTGTCTAAAGGATATTCTCACGTTCTCACTTGCATTGATAGATTTACCCGTTGGCCTGAGGTGATTCCGATCAAAGATTGCACTTCCGAAACAGTAGCAAAAGCATTAGTCAATAATTGGATAGCAAGATTCGGAGTTCCCTCGATTATAACAACAGATAGAGGTAAACAATTCGAATCTAGCTTATTCAAAAATTTGCTACTACTATTAGGAACTCATCATATTCAGACAACAGCATACCACCCTCAATCGAATGGCATGATCGAACGTTTTCATAGACAGTTAAAAAATTCACTTAAAGCATATAACAATCCTTCTGAATGGGTTACTTACTTACCTATGGTGTTATTAGGAATCCGCTCAACAATTAAAGAACCAATAAAATGTTGTGCTGCAGAATTAGTTTACGGAACCAAATTACGTCTACCAGGTGAATTTTATAAACATAATAAGCAATTATCAGATTCAAATATTCCATTTTATCTTCAACAGTTAAAACAAACTATTAATAATTTCAAACCAATAATTTCAAAATATAAGAATAGTAAAATTTTCGTAGATAAAAATTTGTATCGTACCTCTCATGTTTTTATAAGACATGATGCTATCGGTTCCTCTTTACAGCAACCTTATGACGGCCCGTTTAAAGTTATTAAACGTTACGAAAAATTTTTTAAAATTTTGGTTAACAACAATTTGCACACAGTGTCAATTGATAGATTGAAACCAGCTTTTCTTAAAATAGATTGAAACTGCGCTTTCATGTGGAAATTTTTGTATCACTCATTTCATTTTCATTCATTCATTTCCTATCAGTGATTTTTGATTTTTCTCTTTCTAAAAGGGGGAATTATGTAGTGACCTAGTGTTTTATTACTTTTCATATGTTTTGTATTATATAAGATATATATGGTTATCTATGAATGTTATGATTATTGTTATTGTTTTGTATTAAACCTTCAAAAGCTTTTTATAAAAATTATTATTTTGCTCTTGAAATAAACTTGTGCATTATAACTACTTATTTATTTATATTTATATTATATTTATACAAGTAACTCTCACGTTACAGATATTTACTTGATAATTTCTAATAGCCATTCCAAAAATTTGCGATGTTGCCAAATATATTAAGGAAGAGAAGTAATTTCGCCCAGATCTCGACTCTAACCCACGGATAGAACAGGGAATTTTGATATGTGCTCGTAGATAAACCAATAATTTTGTACCCTGAAACAAAAAAACTAGTATAAGTATACAAGTAGTAGCATTTAAAGCTGCATGTATATATTTACCTGAACACCCTATGAGCCCCACTTTAAATCAATCCCTCGATGCCTCCATAGCCCGGTTTACAAAAATTTTGTGGGCATATTCCAAATTTACAATCTGACGCATGACACAAAAATTTCATATTCAAGATCCGGCTTGTGTCGAGGAAGAGGAACTTGAAATTTTGATAAATCTTGTACTCTAAAACAAACAAACAGAAAAAAAGGATTGATTAGTATACACATATACAGTAATATTAAATGCTAGTAAGACTATACCTTAATGCCCGAAAAACTTGTATTGAATTTAGTCCCCCGATGCCAAAAGCTAGCCCGGCCACTACGTAATTTTTGGGTTTTAACTTCATAGAAAATTTTACCCAAGCTACGCTAGCTGTTACCAAACACTGCGATTGCCGGATGTTAATTTCTTCTGAAGATTTAGATGTATCCCCGATAGTACCAAAAAGAATAGCCTAAAAAATAAATACATATATTTAGTTCAATTTCAACTTGAAAGTTAGTTATGAAATACTTACCCACGAGCCCAGTGTCGCGGTCACGTGGAAATTTGCCGGATCTGTAAAATAATAGTAAAAAAAAATTAGAAAAAAAAATCATTTGAAATAAAAATTATTAATAGATAGATACTTACCCGATAGTGCCAAACGCCATCGCTTAATTTCTGTTTTTATTATATTAAACATTTCTTTATTTTTCTTCTTCTCCTTCTTAATATTGCTATTATTAGTGTCGTTGCTTCTTTAGTTTAATTATTGAACATAAAACTATGGAAACAGCCTCATTATTGTAATATTATTAGTTTCTCATTATTGTAATTCGGTTATCCAGATTTTATTAACTTCCATTGGGATCTTGGAAACTACAAGTGGCTTAAAGGGCACATCTAGTTCGCCTTTCGGAGGCAATTCTAAATGTGTTTTGTTTTGTTAATATTCTCATTGTCTCATATATAATAATGAAAATGTTTAAAATAAAAAGTTAGATAATTTTATTGATTTATTCTGTAGTTTACAAAAATAATTTTCTAACAGCAAACTTAAATTTTAATAATTTTTAATGCAAAATACTAAAAATCGGTTTAATCTTTTTTTTAAATCTGTGATTTTGTACTCTATATTTAATAGTTTATCGTCATTCCTTTTGTTACAAACACTATAACACACCGTCGCGGCATTGATTTAATTAAATTTGTAATACTGTGTTGTGGTACATTTTGCCATTCATTTTCTAAAAGGTTCCATAATTCAGCCTATTTTTACGATACGTACTTGTAACTTCTGTCATAAATGTTTTATTGGATTTAAATCCAGAAATTGAGATGGTAATACGAAAATTCGAACTTTTGTTGACCTAAAAATTATTTTACTACTTCGCTGTCCTGTCCCTGCGACATAAAGAAGTATGTACATGCTTTACCAAAACATGTCTATACTTATGCATTAGACTATTTAGAGAATTCATAGTACTCTATCTCAACTAATGGACCTACTCCGTCATGAGAACATGCAAGATATAAAATCACATGTCCTCTGCAATGTCTACTGTAGGGATTTGGTATCTAGAATTGTATCTTGCACTTGTTGGTCGCCGACGATACTTCGTAGAATCATTAATAAAAAAAAAAAGATTCATCCGAAAATAGCACTTTTCACTGATCATCTTCATTCCAATGTTGATTAGGTATTTTTAACACTTACACGTCCAATATATCCTACTTCTTTAAGACGTTGAGACGCGGTACTTCGGTCGACATTGACAATATTTTCTGTTCAATTTTGTTTTGAAATATCCCCAGCATTTTTTTTAGAACTGCTATAGATTATAGTTTAATAATTTTATATGTTCGCATCTTGGCTTGTCAGCTAATGATTTTGTCAACTTATATTTGGTAATAATTCCAGTTGTTGGATATTCCACGAGAAACCTTTCCTTGTCGAGAAAGGTTTATTATGGATTCTCGTAACTAAAGGTAGTAAACTATAACTTATAGGCCAATTCTGAACAAGTCTGTAAGTCTTACAGATCTGTAAATCTGTAAAATATTGACAAAAACACATCTATTTTTGTTGATTAATATAAAATTATACATAAGACGGCAACTTTCATTGCGAATTTGTTCATTATTTACAGATTTATAGATCTGTAAGACTTACAGACTTGTTCAGAATAGAGCCATTAATCAAATTTCCATATAGCCTACTGAAAAATGACTATAAAAATCAAATTAATTTGAATTTCAATTGAATTTGTCTCAATATTGTTATGTAAGAATAAAAAAATAATCACATGGTTAAATTCAGAAAAAAATACTCTATCGAATAGGCCTAAAACATATAACATCCCGTTTAAAAAAATATAACTTTTTGTTGTAAGTTGAGAACCACTGGTATAAAAAAATAATTTTTTCTCCAATCGGATGTCCCCCTTGGTCTTCTATAAAATATCTTATAATATTTTATTGAATCTTTAATATTTAAACATAATATTAGGCCGTAGGGTCGAGGAAATATTTAATTAAACGAAGAATGGAATCTTTAATAATATAGAAATTATTTGAAGTAGCTCGTTTAGCTATTACATCCTGTATATATACAAACAACTTTTCTTATTTGAATTTTTTGATTTGGAGCCCCAGTTCATAGTTATTGGCGTTTTTTTTGTTTTTGAAAAATCGTCATTTTTCCCTCAATTTAAGGAATATTTAAAAAATACAAAAACTTTCAGCATTTGCTTTCAGTTCTTTAAAACATTTGTATTTACAATTATTTTCTATTTCATCAAATAACAAAATGCGACCGAATAAAATTTCAAAACAAGATATTTTGAAAACCACTCGATCGATTTTTGAAAATAAAACATTTATAAAATCCTTAAACTATCTACTATAACATTTGTCTGAAACATTTTTTTCGATTTGTCCAAAATAAGTTAAAGATAAATTTTAACAAACTGCAACAAAGTTGGCTTGCTGCCCTTAAACAAGAAAATTAAACAAGAAAATTAAACAAGAAAATTAAACAAGAAAAACAAGAAACAAACAAACAAACAAACAAACAAACAAACAGGAAAAATAAAACAATGAACAATGAAACAACAAGGGAGGGACTAAATTTGATTTTCAAAATGGCCACCATTCGCAGCAATGCAAGCTCTGCAGTGTGTTTTAATAATAGAAGAGACACTTGCACTTGTAAGAGCTGCCTGCTTGTCTTTTATATCTTCTGCTGCAGCTACTATTCTAGCCACCAGTTCTAATTCATATCTTCTCCCATAAATTCTACGAGCTTCTTGTGCATTCCTCCTTGCCTCTCCAAAAACCAAAAGCATGTCAAGAAGTTCAGCGTTTTGATAATTATGTATTTTTATACACAAATTATGCAAATAACTTTTCAAGATGAAACAGTAAATATTTTTTTTAAATAAAGATATTTCTAAGAATCTTGCAATTCAATTTGAATAAAACTTTTTTTGGACAGATCGAAAAAAATATTTCAGACAAATGTTATAGTAGATAGTTTAAGGATTTTATAAATGTTTTATTTTTAAAAATCGATCGAGTGGTTTTCAAAATATCTTGTTTTAAAATTTTTGATCGGTTGCCATTTTGTTATTTTATAAAATAGTAAATAATTGCAAATACAAATGTTTTAGAGAACCGAAAGCAAATGCTGAAAGTTTTTGTATTTTTTATATATTCCCTAAAATAAGGGTGTAATGACGATTTTTCGAAAAACAAAAAACGCCAATAACTATGATCTGGGGTCCAAATCAAGAATTTGAACTAAGAAAAGTTAATAAATAAGAATTATATAATACTATTCTTATGGGAAGGCAGACTATTTATTCACAAAATAGTAATGGCGGACTTAGTACCAATTCCGCTATTACCGATCTCAGTAGTCGTATTCATGCAGCTGTGTAAAAACGGGTTACCAATAGCAATGTTCCATTTTAATTTAGCGCTCGATAGTGGGAGGAGTTTCTTCCGAATCTGTTCGCCGTCCAGACTATAACTGCCGTTTTCGGGTATTACAACTTAGTATTAACACCCTATATACAGGTTGTAATAGAAATAAGTACATTAAATTTAACCAGTGATAGAACTAGTCGAGAGCACCAATATTTCTTAATAATCTCAATTTTTTTAGCATTTTTAACCCGCCCCCCATATATTAACGAGTCGTTCAGGTATTTTCAGAATAATTTGATTAATTAGCAATAACAATAAAACAATTGTTTTTATCAAATAAATTTTGATAAATAAATCGATTAATATTTATTATAAAAATTATAATCAGTAAAAAATACCTTCATTTACGGATAACGAGTAAGCAGATATTGTGCTGACCTATGCCGAAGCTCAGGGAAACGTTGTCAAAGCCTATCAAATTTATTTGGCATGTTTTCCGAATCGTCATCTTCTAAACGTTCGCACCTTTGTACATGTATGTAAATAAAATAACTAAATCTCCGAGTCCGAGATCATGAGTCCTGCTGCTCAAGATCATGGTAGAATACGCCCGGATCAGGGCGATCACATAGAGAATATTAAACACGTTGCTCAGCGCCAGGGTCTAGTACTCGAAGATTAGCACTACAACACAGAGTGTCACATGACAATTTAGAGGATTGAAAGAACAACAGTTACATTATTTCGTCGACGCCTTCAGTCATTAACAATAACGGTGGCCATTTTGAACATTTATTATGATTTTATTTATGCCTGCATCACTTTGAATCATCTTTATGCGTTTTCTTGTTCCGTCAATAATTGTTGAGTTGTTCTTGGTCGACTGCACCCTATAAATATCCTCATGTTTGGATTGTGCGATTGTAACGATAATCTAATGTATGTTTTTTTGTTATCTTAATAATTGTGGTATTCTATTCTACTCGTATCTTTTATCTTCCCCGATTTGTGTATAGTTTCATCTTCTGGTGTATCTGTCAATTTATTCACCAGTTTGTAATGTTTCATGCTGACATTCATTCTTTTATTGTATTGAGTCATATAATTGCTCGCGCCATATAAGTAACGAATTTAACATATCTTGTACACACAAATTATTGAAATTGTATCTCTTCCTTCGTTCTATGAGAAATTTTGCCTTACTATTCTAATATGTTCAAAATTCTTCAAATTCATTGACGGCATTGGCGGTATTTTTTAAGGATATATGTAATATTACCATACCTATAATATAAATACATATTTAATTAATAATACAATAATATATATGTATATTAAATGTACTCGTACCTCCAAGAAAAATCTTCCAGTAATGTTATTGAAATTGCTGATTTTTGACTGACATTTTGCATTTATCTGTCAATTACAAACATAAAAATATCAACTGTTTTTTTTTGTAACGAGATTAATTACAAAAGATTATTTTATATTATTATATTCTATATCTCCAAATTTATAAGAGATATAATATTTTTTTTAAATGTGTCAGATTGGGAGTTTAATTATCTTTAATATTTGTAGTAACAAATTTTCAAAAAAATTATAAGAGATATAATATTTTTTTTTTATATGTGTCAGATTGGGAGTTTAATTATCTTTAATATTTGTAGTAACAAATTTTCAAAAAAATTATAAGAGATATAATATTTTTTTTTATATGTCAGATTGGGAGTTTAATTATCTTTAATATTTGTAGTAACAAATTTTCAAAAAACAATATTTAGATTTTTTTTAGAAACTACCACTTCCGGTTGCCTAATTGTTACCAGAAATTATTCAACTCTTCCCATTACTGTTAGATTAGGAAACCGTAGTCAAACAGGTCTTTGGTCTTATAGAATTTAAGAAATCGTTTCTCTAACAACCTAACACACACACACACAACATCAACATAAAAATGTTAAAATCGGATTCTATGGACCTTAAATCGTGCTTATTCAATAAAATCTGGATATGCGATTTTTAGCGAGAGGTAAAAAGAAGCTAAAAAAATAGAAGGAAATTAGTATTTATAATTAAAAATCTTCCTATCTAAAATCTTACAAATAACTAATATCATTTTCCATTTGTTTATATATCTATAAATATACACATCGTCAGTTATGTTTCATGGTAAATTTTAGTTTTTCATATAATTGGATGAGAACAGCTGTTATGTTTTGAATTTCACACATTTATATATGTATCTTGTAACATACTATGTACTATGTATATTCAGTAGTTTGTTACTAATCATTTTCTAATAAGTGAAGGAGAAAACCTATATGTACTACGGAATTATAAAAATTATAATAACATATATAATTGAATAATATTTAATGTTTCAAATAAGTATTTTCTATTATGCAACTAACATAACAACCTATATGGGCAAAGTTCCCTTTCACGGGCCTCTGGCCGTTCGTTTAACAAATGCCTGTGTTACGTGTCTATATAGTCGAAGCATCAGCATGTATAGCTGTATAGCTTGAATTGCAATTTGAATAGTTTGTTTATGAAATAATTTTACTGGAAATTTAGAATATTTTGCAAGAAAACTTATGCATGGAATTTATACATAATACACAAGATTGACGGTAGGTATTGAGCTGGCCACAACAGATTTTTTTATTTTTGATCGGCCTATTATTTTTATTTAAACTAAAAATGTTTAATACAATTTTCAACGACGTCTATCGTAACATTATAAGTATGTATTTATATAAAAAAAAATCTGATGAGTCCAGCACAATACCTTCCCTCAATCTTGTGTATTATGTATAAATTCCATACATAAATTTTCTTGCAAAAGATTTTAAATTTCCAGTAAAATTATTTCATAAACAAACTATGCAAATTGCACTTGACACTGACATCTTTTTCTTCTTTAGCTTTTCCCATTCGTTAGGGGACCGCAATTTTTTATTTTCTTCTTCCACTTATTTCCGTTTTGCGTGTCGTTCTTATTCAGTTCCTTTTCTCTCAAGTCTTCCGCAATACAGTCCTTCCAACTTATCAGAATAAATCAATAAAATTATCTAACTTTTTTATTTTAAACATTTTCATTATTATATAGGAGACAATGAGAATTTTAACAAAACACATTTAGAATTGCTTCCGATGGGCTCACTAGATGTGGCCTTTAAGCCACTTGTAGTTTCCGAGATACCAATGGAGTCAAATATAATCTGGATAACCGAATTACAATAATGAGATATTAATAATATCACAATAATGAGGCTGTTTCCACAATAATAATACTAATATTAAGAAGAAGAAGAATAATAAGAAAATGTTCAATATAATAAAAAATGAAATTATTTGCTTAATCCATTCTTAAGTTATAAACAAATTAAAAATGTAACTTCATCTTCACATTGGTGTTACTACTGTTACAACTAAGTTAAACCAAAAATATTGTAATGGCATTATTTTTAATTTTTTGTTGTATATTTTGAATTTTTTGTTATAGTTAATTTCAAGTTATAAATAAATAAAATGTTTGTAACTCCGACTTCATATCTGTGTTATAACAACTAACTCAAGCCGCTATAATATCATGTTAAATTCATATTTGGAGGAAAGGTGAAGACTACCAAGCGCGAATAAAAGGGGGGGGGGGGATTAACGTGAACCTATAGCTACAGCATACTATACTCGCAGGAATCATAATAATGTTAAGAAAAATTACATATATTTGAATAGCTAATTAATGGTGAAAAATCTGATGTGACCAACACAATACCTCCCGCCATATAATTTATAGATAGAGTTAAAAAATATAAATTCTATTAAATTTCATAAATTAGCCAGATATGCTAACCATGGAAACTGCAACTATATTCAGATAATATAAATTGACAGATGTCAGTATCAATAGGTGTGTTCAATGAAGTAAGCAGTTCAAACAAATGCTAGGTGAGCAAACGAAACTTGTTGCTTAGTACAATGAAAGATTTGCTAGCTATATGACGAACTGATATTTACAAATGTCATCGAGAAAGTTATACAGTTGTCAAATATAACATGTGTATCTCTTATATCCATTTTATTGGTCTGGAAAGTTATACAAAATGAATTTATAGATAGGTACAGTTATTTGCAGATAGTAGAATTAATTTTGTACATTTTTTTTAGGTTAAGAAGATATTTCAAATTTAACAATGTTATAAACATTCATCATAAAACTTTGAAAGCCTTTTTGAAATGTAATTGATATAAACATACCATAAAATGATATAGAAACAGTACAAGTTAAATTCATGTATGTATAATTTGCATTTCCCGCCATTATATTTCATAAGTTAGCAAGACAAGCGAGAAATTTGGCGCTTGGCTTGCTTGCGAGCAAATCAAGAAAATGCTAGGGTAGCAAAGTCGTTCAACAAATTTTACTTCCGATTGCTTGTTTTCCTAGGGCTTATTGAACGCAAAAATTCGTACAGAAAATCTTTTCAATGTCGACTAAAGTACCGCGTCTCAACGTCTTAAAGAAGTAGGACCTATTGGACGTGCAAGTGTTTAAAAAACCTATCAACATTGAAATGAAGATGACTAGTGAAAAATGCTATTTTCGGAAGAATCAAAATTTGTTTTCTTTTAAAATTCTAGAAAGTATCTTCGGCGATCAAGTGCAAGATACAATTCTCGATACCAAACCCCTACAGTTAAGCATAGCAGATGACATGTGATTTTATGTCGTGCATGTTCTCAGTTCTCATGACGGTATAGGTCCATTAATTGAAATAAAGAGTAGTATAGATTATTTAAATGTTCTAATGTATAAGTATAGACATATTTTGACAAAGTCTATTACTACCTTATGTCGCTGAGATAGGTTTTTCAACAGGACAGCGAAATATGAAAATAATTTTTAGGTCAACAAAAGTCCGAATTTTTGTCTTACCATCCTCTCTGGATTTAAATCCAATAAAACATTTATGGCAGTAGTGAAAAATACGCATCGAAAAAAAAAAAACAATGCAGAACTATGGAACCATATGAAAAATAAATGGCAAAATATATCACCAGACGGTATTTCAATTTTAATTAAATCAAGGCTGCGATGGTGTGATGCAGTGATTGTAACAAAAGGAATTATGATAAACTATTAAATATAAAACATAAAATCTCAAATTAAAAAAAAAGATTGATGCATAATACTATAAAAATCGATTTTATAGTATTATGCATTGAAAATAATTAAAATCTAAGATTTTAATGGGAAAACTAATTTTAAGTTTGCTGTTAGAAAATTATTTTTGTGAACTACAGAATATAACAATAAAATTATCTAACTTTTTTTATTTTAAACATTTTCATTATTATAAAGGAGACAATGAGAATTTTAACAAAACATATTTAAAATGGCCTGCAGAAGGCGCACTAGATGTGCTCTTTAAGCCACTTGTAGTTTCTGAAATCCCAATGGAGGCAAATAAAGTCTATATAACCGAATTACAATAATGAGAAATTAATAATCACAATAATGAGACTGTTTCCATAGTTTCAGTTTTAATACTGAAACTACAAGAAGTGGCGACAATTATAATATTACTAATATTAAGAAGAAAAATAAAAACAAGAAAATGTTTAATATATTAAAAAAAGAAATTCTGCGATGGCGTTTGGCACTATCGGGTAAGTATCTACTAATAATTTTTATTTCAAATCATTTTTTTTCTAATTTTTTTTTTACTATTATTTTACAGATCCGGCAAATTTCCACGTGATCGCGACACTGGGTTCGTGGGTAAGTGTTTCATAATTAACTTTGAAGTTGAAATTGAACTAAATATATGTATTTATTTTTTAGGCTATTCTTTTTGGTACTATCGGGGACACATTTAAATCATCAGATGAAATTAACATCCGGCAGTCGCAGTGTTTGGTTACAGCTAGCATAGCTTGGGCAAAATTTTCTATGAAGTTAAAACCCAAAAATTACGTAGTGGCCGGGCTCGCTTTTGGAATTGGGGGACTAAATTCAATACAAGTTTTTCGGGCATTAAGGTATAGTCTTACTAACATTTAATATTACTGTATATGTGTATACTAATCAATTCTTTTTTTCTGTTTGTTTGTTTTACGGTACACGACTTATCAAAATTTCAAGTTCCTCTTCCTCGACACAAGCCGGATCTTGAATATGAATTTTTTGTGTCATGCGTCAGATTATAAATTTGGAATAGGCCCACAAAATTTTTGTAAACCGGGCTATGGAGGCATCGAGGGATTGTTTTAAAGTGGGGCTCATAGGGTGTTCAGGTAAATATATACATGCAGCTTTAAATGCTACTATTTGTACACTTATACTTTTTTTTTTGTTTCAGGGTACAAAATTATTGAAGTTTATCTACGAGCACATATCAAAATTCCCTGTTCTATCCGTGGGTTAGAGTCGAGATCTGGGCGAAATTACTTCTCTTCCTTAATATATTTGGCAACCTCGCAAATTTTTGGAATGGCTATTTGAAATTATCAAGTAAATATCTATTCTTGACATACCGATTTCAACGCATCCCCGATCATCGACCATTCATCGCTCTTCCGCAACCTGTCTGGACACCAGAAATTTGGAGGATAACGTTTTGAATCGAAGAATTTTTGACGTGTCCAAATAGGTTGCGGAAGAGGGATGAATGGTCGATGATCGGGGATGCGTTGAAATCGGTGTGTCAAGAATAGATATTTACTTGATAATTTCAAATAGCCATTCCAAAAATTTGCGAGGTTGCCAAATATATTAAGGAAGAGAAGTAATTTCGCCCAGATCTCGACTCTAACTCACGGATAGAACAGGGAATTTTGATATGTGCTTGTAGATAAACTTCAATAATTTTGTACCCTGAAACAAAAAAAAAAAGTATAAGTGTACAAATAGTAGCATTTAAAGCTGCATGTATGTATTTACCTGAACACCCTATGAGCCCCACTTTAAAACAATCCCTCGATGCCTCCATAGCCCGGTTTACAAAATTTTTGTGGGCATATTCCAAATTTATAATCTGACGCATGGCACAAAAATTTCATATTCAAGATCCGGTTTGGTTCGAGGAAGAGGAACTTGTAATTTTGATAAATCTTGTACCCTAAAACAAACAAACAGAAAAAAAGAATTGATTAGTATACACATATACAGTAATATTAAATGCTAGTAAGACTATACCTTAATGCCCGAAAAACTTGTATTGAATTTAGTCCCCC
Source organism: Harpalus rufipes (assembly GCA_951394225.1). NCBI lineage: Eukaryota > Metazoa > Arthropoda > Insecta > Coleoptera > Carabidae > Harpalus > Harpalus rufipes. Next base: position 10,899,177 of record OX596285.1, read on the forward strand.
AATTCCAAAAGCGAGCCCGGCCACTACGTAATTTTTGGGTTTTAACTTCATTGAAAATTTTGCCCAAGCTATGCTAGCTGTAACCAAACACTGCAACTGCCGGATGTTAATTTCATCTGATGATTTAGATGTGTCCCCGATAGTACCAAAAAGAATAGCCTAAAAAATAAATACATATATTTAGTTCAATTTCAACTTCAAAGTTAATTATGAAACACTTACCCACGAACCCAGTGTCGCGGTCACGTGGAAATTTGCCGGATCTGTAAAATAATAGTAAAAAAAAAATTAGAAAAAAAATGATTTGAAATAAAAATTATTAGTAGATACTTACCCGATAGTGCCAAACGCCATCGCAGAATTTATTTTTTTAATATATTAAACATTTTCTTATTTTTATTTTTCTTCTTAATATTAGTAATATTATAATTGTCGCCACTTCTTGTAGTTTCAGTATTAAATTGAAACTATGGAAACAGCCTCATTATTGTGATTATTAATTTCTCATTATTGTAATTCGGTTATACAGACTTTATTTGCCTGCATTGGGATTTCAGAAACTACAAGTGGCTTAAAGAGCACATCTAGTGCGCCTTCTGCAAGCCATTTTAAATATGTTTTGTTAAAATTCTCATTGTCTCCTATATAATAATGAAAATGTTTAAAATAAAAAAGTTAGATAATTTTATTGTTATATTCTGTAGTTCACAAAAATAATTTTCTAACAGCAAACTTAAAATTAGTTTTCCCATTAAAATCTTAGATTTTAATTATTTTCAATGCATAATACTATAAAAATCGATTCAATCTTTTTTTTTAATTTGAGATTTTGTGTTTTATATTTAATAGTTTATCATAATTCCTTTTGTTACAATCACTGCAGCACACCATCGCAGCCTTGATTTAATTAAATTTGTAATACCGTCTGGTGATATATTTTGCCATTTATTTTTCATATGTTCCATAGTTCTGCATTGTTTTTTTTTTTTCGATGCGTATTTTTCACTACTGCCATAAATGTTTTATTGGTTTTAAATCCAGAGATTGGGATGGTAAGACAAAAATTCGGACTTTTGTTGACCTAAAAATTATTTTCATATTCGCTGTCCTGTTGAAAAACCTATTGATACTGACATCTGTCAATTTGTATTATCTGAATTAGCAGTTTCCATGGTTAGCATATCTGGCTAATTTATGAAATTAAATAGAATTTATAATTTTTTAACTCTATATCTATAAATTATATGGCGGGAGGTATTGTGTTGGTCACATCAGATTTTTCACCATTAATTAGCTATTCAAATATATGTAATTTTTCTTAACATTATTATGATTCCTGCGAGTATAGTATGCTGTTGCTATAGGTTCATGTTAACACCCCCACCCCCCCATTTTATTCGCGCTTGGTAGTCTTCACCTTTCCTCCAAATATGAATTTAACATGATATTATAGCGGCGTGAGTTAGTTGTTATAACACAGATATGAAGTCGGAGTTACAAACATTTTATTTATTTATAACTTGAGATTAACTATAACAAAAAATTCAAAATATACAGCAAAAATTTAAAAATAATGCCATTAAAATATTTTTGATTTAACTTAGTTGTAACAGTAGTAACACCAATGTGAAGATGAAGTTACATTTTTAATTTGTTTATAACTTAAGAATGGATTAAGCAAATAATTTCATTTTTTATTATATTGAACATTTTCTTATTATTCTTCTTAATATTAGTATTATTATTGTGGAAACAGCCTCATTATTGTGATATTATTAATATCTCATTATTGTAATTCGGTTATCCAGATTATATTTGACTCCATTGGTATCTCGGAAACTACAAGTGGCTTAAAGGCCACATCTAGTGCGCCCATCGGAAGCAATTCTAAATGTGTTTTGTTAAAATTCTCATTGTCTCCTATATAATAATGAAAATGTTTAAAATAAAAAAGTTAGATAATTTTATTGATTTATTCTGATAAGTTGGAAGGACTGTATTGCGGAAGACTTGAGAGAAAAGGAACTGAATAAAAACGACACGCAAAACAGAAATAAGTGGAAGAAGAAAATAAAAAATAGCGGTCCCCTAACGAATGGGAATATGGAATGTGGAGATGAAGTTACATTTTTAATTTGTTTATAACTTAAGAATGGATTAAGCAAAAAATTCAAGCTATACAGCAAAAAATGGCAAAAAATGGGCAAAATATTACAGTACCAAAACATTTTTGATTTAAGTTAGTTGGAACTCCAACGTGAAGATGGAGTTTCCTACATTTTTAATTTGTTTATAACTTAAGAATGGATTTAGCTAAAAATTCAAGCTATACAGCACAAAATAGCAAAAAATGAGCAAATTATTACTATGTAAAGCAAGATGTGGCAATGCGATGTTGTAACTCCAACTTCACGGACTCCGTAAATAGGCGAAAATTCATTTTTAAGTGGCTACCACTGCGATCTCGAGACCCAGAAGAGATACGAAGTTGGTTAAATTAGCAAAGAATCTCTATTTCACATAGGTATTTCAATGATAAACTGAAAAAAGAAATTCAACCAGTGGTTCTCAAAATATGGATACCAACTTTTTTATTTTAAATAGAAACATAATTTTTTTATTTGCTCATTTAATAGAGCTCTTTATTTTGAATCCAACGATATAAAATTTTCATACCCTTACATAACAAAAATTTCGAAAAAAAAATTAATAAAGTTTTGAATTAATTTTGCCTAAATATGATATTAATTAGAGTGCCATGAATGAAAAAAGTGAACATATTTAAAAAAGAACTTTATTTTCAATTAAATGATTTAGTGTTTATAAAAACTGCTCAAAATTATCTTCATTTTTATTAATACATAACTGAATTCTCCATTTTAAATTTTTCCTAACTTTTTTTAATTTTCGTCTGTCAATACCTGTTAATGTTTCTTCAATACAATCTTTTAAATGCTGTACGTCGGGATGCACAGTGCGGTAAACTTGATCTTTTAAGTAATCCCACGCAAAAAAATCCAGTGGATTCAAATTGGGTTATCTAGCGGGCTATGCAATAGGGTCATTATTACCAATTCATTGGTTTGGGAAAAATGTGTTCAAATATTCAGTTACTTGGCGGCAATTATGAGCTGGGGCCCCATCCTGCTGGAAGTAATTCAAAACTTTATTAATTTTTTCTTCAAAAAATTTGTTATGTAAGAGTATGAAAATTTTATATCGTTGGATTCAGAATAAAGAGCTCTATTGAATGCACAAATAAAAAAAATATATTTCTATTTAAAATAAAAAAGTTGGTATCCATATTTTGAGACCCACTGGTTGAATTTCTTTTTACCTTCCGTCACCTATAGGTAAGGAAGGTATTGTCTTTGGTCAAAAAATTCGGTGGTGAGTTTTCATTGAATAAGCACGTTTTAGGGTCTACAATACGATTTTACTATTTTTACGATGATGTCTATGTGTGTGTTCGTATGTGCGCGCGCGTGTGTGTGTGTGTGTGTGTGTGTGTGTGTGTGTGTGTGTGTGTGTGTGTGTGTGTGTGTGTGTGTATGTGTGTGTGTGTGTGTGTATGTGACCGCGGTTTCGTCAACGATATCTCCAATACTAGAATTCCAAAAATTACAATTCTTACGTATTCCTCTTCCTTACAATCATATGCAGACATGTTTTGATTTTGGTTATAATTGGTCAACCGGAAGTACCTTCATTTGAAGATTTTAACAGTTTTTCTTGAAAAACTCAGTTAAATGTTATTATAACTTAAAGAATATATTATTCTCTATACGATTTGATTGAATTTTATATTTCATATTCAACAGATATAGAGTTAAAGAATAATAAAGATAAAAAAATTCGTATAAATTTCATAATTCAGCCAGCTATGCTAACATAACCATGGAAACTGCTAATATATTCAGGTAATTCAAATTGACAGATGTCAGTATCAATAAAAAGCAAGTAATTGAATTAAAGAATAAGGGAAGTAACTCTAGTGTTAGAAGTTTTTAGATATAATAGAGACGATTACATTGGTTTGAACATGTCATGAGGAGAGATGAATAAATTAATAGAAGGTGGAAGAAACATAGGAAGACCAAATATAAGATGAAAAGACTGTATTGCAGAAGACTTGAGAGAAAAGGAACTGAATGAGGACGACACGCAAAACAAAAATGAGTGGAAGAAGAAAATAAAAAATAGCGACCCCCTAACGAATGGAAAAACTAAAGAAGAAGAAGATGTCAGTGTCAAGTGCAATTTGCATAGTTTGTTTATGAAATAACTTTACTGGAAATATAGGATCTTTAACAAAAAAAAATATGTACCTATAGGGCGCGTGCAGTGATGACTTTGCTGCCTTTGGCAAGCAGATATGGGGACCCGTATCAAAATGACAGCAATTATGCCCATAACTGACAAGTGTCATAATTTTTCATTCAAAATTTCATGATTTTCTTATTTCATGTGATTTGTTTGTTATCAGGAGTATGGAATTCAGTTGCCGAGAAAGGTAATCATAAAATACCAAAAATTTAGAATCTTTTGCAAGAAAATTCATGTATGGAATTTGCATAATACACAGGATTGACGGAAGGTATTGTACTGGCCACATCAGATTTTTTCAGTATATCTTTGAAATACCTATGTGAAATAGAGATTCTTTGCTAATTCAACCAACTTCGTATCTCTTCTAGTTTTCGAGATCGCAATGGTAGCCACTTAAAAATGAATACCCTGTATAGTACTTCTGGGGCTGATATGAGACGTTGGTACAAAAAAACTTAATCGTTAATGTCTCGTAAATAAAAAAATGTAGAAGAAACATTTAGGTATGATACGAAAATATATTATAGTTAATATCTCGTAAATTAAATGATTTAGAACATTTATTTAGGGCGCAAATGAGTGCAAATTGGACGCTAAATATTGGAATAAAGGAAAGAACGATATCTAGTGCTTCTGGCATTGGCGTGAACTTGCCATCAGAATATATTAGTTACTATCTTGTAAGTTAAATGAGATAGAATATTTATTTAGGGCGCAAATGAGGGTATATATGGGCGCTAAATATTAGTACAAAAAACAAACTGATACAAAATACTTCCGGTGCTGATATGAGAAGTTGACACTGAAAGTATTTAATTGTTAATTAAATAAAAAAATCTGTTGTGGCCAGCACAATACCTCTCGCCATTTTCATTTTATGTAGCATAGGGCGCAAGCAGTTATGTGACTTTGTTGGTCATGGCAAGCAGATGTGGGGGCCCGTGTCAGAATGAGAGCTAGTAATATACATAGGTGTCAAGTATCATAAGTTTTAATTCGAAACATTATGATTTTCCAAATCCATGTGGATTATTTTCCTCGACAAGTATATTCCATACTAATGGATGACAAATAAACATCAGAACATTTTGAAATTTTGAATGAAAAATTATGACATATGATAATTGTGACATCTATGTAAAAACTACTAGCCGTCATTCTGACACGGATCCTCATATCTGCTTGCCAAGGCCAACAAAGTCACATGTCTGCTCGCGCCCTATAAGTGCACACAAATAATTGAAATTGTTTCTCTTCTTCCGTTCTATGAGAAATTTTATCCTACTATTCTATTATGTTCAAAATTCTTCAAATTCATTGACGGTATTAGTTGTATTTCTTAAGTATGTATGTAATATTAACATACCTGTAATTTAAATATATAATTAATAAATAATACAATAATATATATTAAATGTACTCTTACCTCCCAGAAAAATCTGACACTGACATTTTGCATTTACTTGTCAATTACAAAAATTTAAATATCGCAACTGTTTTTCGGGCAACGAGATTTATTACAACAGATTATTCTATATTATTATACAGGGTGTTAATAAAAAAACTTTACACACTTTAGCAGGTGATAGTAGAGATGAAAAGAAGAAAAAAATTCTAATACACTTAGGTCCAATACTCATTGGTTTTTAGAAAATTTATGTATGGAATTTGTACATAATACACAGGATTGACGGAAGGTATTGTGCTGGCCACATCAGATTTAACAACTAAGGACTCTAGGTGTTTACGATCAAGTGCGTGAGTCTCTTCGACGACGGCTGCAACTTTGTTTACAATTACAATGTACAAATAGGGCGCTAAATATTTGTATAAAGAAAATAATGATACGTAGTACTTTTGGTGATGGTGTGAAGTTGTCACTAAAAATATTTAATTGTTCATACCTCGTAAATAAAAAGAGATAGAAGAAATATTTGTAGGGCACAAATTGGGCGCTAAATATTGGTACAGAGAAAATAATAATACGTAGTACTTTTGGTGCTGGCGTGATCTTGGCACTAAAATATAATTATTATAGTTAATATCTCGTAAATTAAATGATATAGAACAAACATTTTTAAGGCTCAAATGCAAATTGGGCGATAAATATTGGCATAAAGATAATAATAATACGTAAGTAGTTCTTTTGGTGCTGGCGTGATAATGGCACCAAAATATATTATAGTCAATATCTCATAAATTAAATGAGATAGTATAAAAAAAAATTGAGCGTAAATTAGGCGCTAAATATTAGTACAAAGAACATATTGATACATAAGTACTTCTGGTGCTGAAATGAGAAGTTAGAACTAAAAATCTTTAGTCTTTAATATCTCGTAAATAAAGAGGCAGAAGGATTTTTTTAGGGCGCAAATGAGCGCAAATTGGGCGCTAAATATTGGTATACAGAAAAGAATAATACGTAGTACTTTTGGTGCTGGCGTGAACATGGCATCAAAATATATTATAGTTAATATCTCGTAAATAAAAAGAGATGAAACAAAAAAATTTTGGGCGTAAATGAGCGCAAATTGGGCGCTAAATATTAGTACAAAGAATAAATTGATACATAGTACTGCTGCATTAAAAATATTTTTCTATTTTGCATCTGTAACAAAGCTATTACAGCACCCGAAGGAGTTCGTTAATAGCTCGTTTGAGTGTTGTAACAGCCTAGTACAATTTATTTTTATAAAGTTGGTAGCATAGCTGACATGTTATGTCAAAAAATATCAAATCTCACTGAATAAACGATACTAACGATTGTTAAGGTTTTTATTTTTGTTTATAAATATTTAGGGCATAAATAGTTCAAAACACTATCAATTGTTGATATTTAAAATATGTAATTTATTTGTGAACTCTGTTGGTAAATTAGTTCGAGCTTTTTGGCGCTGATGTCATAGCCAAAGTTACGCAGGTTGTGTAGTAGTTCAGTCAGACGTTGAGACAAATGCAAAATGGCGGCGGAGGAGAAATGTCAACAAGAATTAAGTGTTTATTTATAAGAAAATAGTGTTTTAAATATAAGATGTGTATAATTATATAGTTTTACAATTTCCACATCCTTTTCAGTTAATTTTATACAATAAAATGTAAGTAACTTGTAAAAAAATTATATTTGATTATGACTATGAAACCTGATTTTTTTCATTGTTTGTTTTTGGAATTATAAAATGTATTTTCCGTAATTTCACGTATTTCAGGTGGAGTACACAAAAAAAACGTCTGTATTCATTTTTAATTTGATATGAATTTGATTGTAAACAACACGAGACAATTTTAAATTCAAACAATTGAATTTTCAAATGTCACATTATTACAAACTAACACAAAATTCCCTAAATTTTGAATTTACGTTTTTATTACTTCCTTGTACGTAAGTAAAGGAAGTATTGTAATCGCGAAAAATTTCGGTTTTCAGATTTCAGCGGAAATATTCATTTTGATCATCCCTGAATCCATTTTGACTAATTTCGTCGTGACGTCTGTACGTACGTACGTACGTACGTATCTCGCATAACTCAAAAACGGTAAGCCGTAGAAAGTTGAAATTTTGTATTTAGGACACCTATAACATCTAGTTGTGCATCTCCCTTTCTGGTTATTACACAATTTCCAGAAGTGGCACTTTACATGAAGCCTATAATAGATTTTAATGAAAAACTGTTTTAAAATATAATCCAAAACTTTTCAAATTTGGTATACAAGACTTTTATGTCAATCTAAATAACATAATAGATTTTGGTTAAAATAGGCTAACCGGAAGTGGTACATTAATTGAAGTTGTTAACAGTTTTTCTTGAATAATATGATTTTATTTTGTTTTTAGAAATAAATGCTTCAAATAAAAGTTTTAGAGAATTAATTCACATCAAGTATTATTAAATTAGCCTTATGTATAAGCGAGATATGTAAATTTAAAAATTATGTACTTTTTAGTTTTTGTAATAAAGCTTGCTATGGATTAGGACAAAAAAAAGTTCATGTCAAATTACGTTAAATACGTGCAATTTTATGATTCGTACAATAACAAATATAATATTTTTATTGTGAAATTAGTCATATTCATTGTTGTAATCAAATATTTCTTTGTTGTAATCAACTCTCTTTAGAAAGAACCGGGTTAGATTAATGTTAATTTAAAAATGATAGTAGTAAATGAATTATTTTTTGTTCTATATCAAAATATTTCTTGGGCTTGGCTTAAGCCTGTCAATATTTTGTAATTAAATTATTAAAAAAATATGTATAGTTTATTAATCGTACAAGGAAGTCGTGTGGTGTACACATCAGATTTTTTTATTTAAAAAGATCATAACAAGCGCAAAATAGAAAAAATAGTATAAAGAACTCATGTCATAAATGTCGATTATTTTGTTCGAAGGTTTGGGCAACTCCGCTACACGTCGTTACCCAAACTTCCTTCTCACAAAATAAAATGACAATTATGACATTCGTTCTTTAATATACTATTAATCATTAATATCCCGTAAATAAAAAGAGGTACAAGAAAAATTTTTAGGGCGCAAATGAGCACAAATTGGTTTTAAGAAAACATTGTTACGCAGTACTTTTGGTGCAGGCTAAAACTTGACACCAAAATATATTATAGCTAATATCTCGTGAATAAAAAGAAATAGAAGAATTTTTTTAGGGCGCAAATGATCGCAAATTGGGCGCTAAATATTAGTACAAAAAACAAAGTGATACCTGGTGCTGATATGAGAAGTTAGCACTAAAAATCTTTAATCGTTAATATCTCGTAAATAAAAAGACATAGAAGGAAAAATTTTAGGGCGCAGATGAGCGCAAATTGGGCTCTAATTATTGGTATAAAGAAAACATTGATACGCAGTACTTTTGGTGCTAGCGTGAACTTGGCACCAAAATATATTATAGTTAATATCTTATAAGTAAAAAGAGATAGAGGGAAAAAATTTAGGGCGCAAATGAGCGCAAATTGGGCGCTAAATATTGGCATAAAGAAAAGAATGAAAAGTAATACTTTTGGTGCTGATGTGAAGTTGGCACCTAAAATAATTAATTGTTAATATCTCTTAAATTAATAAAGATAGAACAAAATTTTTTAGGGCGCAAATAGGCGCTAATTATTGGCAAAATTTCAGAATTTGCGCTCACAATAAATTCACTTTCAGTGACAAAAATCTATAATAAACCTTTCTCGAAATGAAAATATTTGTCGTGAGATATTCAATAAAAGCACAGCAAATGGAATTATTACAAAATAGAAGCTGACTTAATCATTAGGTTTAGTTGACAAGCCAAGATGCGTAAACCAACAAACCTAACACATGAAATAATTAAACTATACAATCTATAGCAGATCTAAGATAACTTTTCTATCTTATACATTTTCATTAATATCTAGGAGCCAATGAGAATTTTTGGCAAAACAAAATACATTTAGAATGGCCTGCGAAATCCATAGATTAAGGAAAATATATAGTAGAAGATTGGGTATCTCCCCTATAAACTGTGATAACAAGTTTTTGTGCTGCCTATGAAAAGGTCAGAGAACTAAATTTGACAGCCGAGAAAGTGGCGGGAAATATGAATTCATTTTGAATTATTCCAAACTTTAAATTTTATTTCTTGAAAATGTAATTAATAAAAAAACTATCGAAAATAGATAGTTTATTAAAGACATTGTCAAGAAATGTGAAATATATGTTGAACTATAAAAAAAGTACATTACTTAATATGTTAATGTCTTTATTTAAAAATATATACATTTCATTATTTAAATCAAATAATAAATAAATAACTACAAATCTCAAACTACACGGCGACAACTATTAAAATTTAAGTACATACTACTCAAGGAATAAAAAATTTGAATTATTATTACAAGAGGTAATTTCATTTCAAAAATGGGATGTTACTTTAAATGTCTGCCAGAAATGCACTGCTTCATTGACCTCGTTATCGATGTTCGTCCACTTTTTAACAAATCTAGCCACTTCTATACTCCTTTTTTCTTAAAACTGACACCATACTATTTCAACATTCTTTGATGAATCTTATGAAGCTTCACGTCCTTTCGCCTATAATGTAATATTTTGCTGCTCTTGTACGGTGTAAATATCTAAGAGCACCACCATGATGTAAATTCTTCTGGTCCACTTACACAAACCATTTCTTCTATTGGGCACTGTTAATTTCTGCAAATGTGTCTTCACTATGCAGGAGGTATAAATATTTCATGTGATTTTTTTCTGAAATATTATTAATTTGTTGTATTTTATATCACCCCTGTATAATAATGCTAGTATGAAAACTAATATACTTACTGAAAATATATTGAATGATAAAGTAATATATTGCAATAAAGATACAAATTCACAAAAAACAGTTTTAAACGTCAAAGAATTTCGAACGATACAATAGAGAATTGTGGGAAATTTACAGCAGTTCTCAAACATATGTTACCTTTTTATAGTATTTTGATATTAAAGTTTGAGAATCCCTGTAAAATCTGTACTACTAAAGCCATCTATGAAAGGGTCAGGAAGTATTTCCAAACGCTACTAGATTCAAAACTTGTTATCACGTTTCTGCATGTAGTTTCACCCCCCTGGCGAAATCCGCACTAGATGTGCCCTTTAACCACTTGTTTCAGAGATTCTCATGGCGACAATCAAAATCTGGATAGCCTGAATTACAATAATGACAAATTAATAATATCACAATAATTAAGCTGTTTCCATAGTTATATATATTTAATACTTCAACTACGGCGGCGAGGGCTACGGCGCGGCGGTGGCGCCGACGTTACAATAATATAATAATGTCACTATAATAACAATGTTTCCATAGTTATACATAGAAAAAAAAAATTATATGTACATTAATTTTACGGTAGTACGACGGGGTATAGGTAGAGTAAGTCGCTCATATTTTTTTTGGGGGAATTATTTAAATTTAAATTCTCACACACATCTCGATTTAATACATATTTGCGAACCGATGTATATATGTTTATAAATTCGCGTAGACGACGTGTATACAGACAGACACATATGTAATTGTAATATTAAATGGTAGTAAGATTATACCTTAATGCCCGAAAAACTTGTACTGAATTTAGTGCCCCAATTCCAAAAGCTAGCCCAGCTATTACGTAATTTTTAGGTACTAACTTCATAGAAAATTTGGCCCAAGCTATGCTAGCTGTTACTAAACACTGCGACTGCCGAATGTTAATTTCCTTTGAAGATTTAGATGTGTCCCCGATAGTACCAAAAAGTATAGCCTAAAAAATAAATACATAATCCCAGTTCAATTTCAACTTCAAAGTTAGTCATGGAACACTAATCCACGAACCCATGAAAATTTGCCGGATCTGTAAAATAATATGCCAAACGCCAACGCTAGTATTATTATTATGTAACTTGTAGTTGAACTATGGAAACAGCTTAATTATTGTGATATTATTAATTTGTCATTATTGTAATTCAGGCTATCCAGACTTTGATTGTCGCCATGAGGATCTCTAAAACAAGTGGTTAAAGGGCACACCTAGTGCGGATTTCGCAGGCCATTCTAAATGTGTTTTGTTTTGCCAAAAATTCTCATTGGCTCCTAGGTATTAAAGAAATGTATAAGATAGAAAAATTATCTTAGATCAGCTATAGATTGTATAGTTTAATTATTTCATGTGTTAGGTTTGTTGGTTTACGCATCTTGGCTTGTCAACTAAACCTAATGATTAAGTTAGCTTCTATTTTGTAATAATTCCATTTGCTGTGCTTTTATCGAATATCTCACGAGAAATCTTTTTTTCGAGAAAGGTTTATTATGGATATTTGTGACTGAAAGTGGATGTATTGCACCATTTCGATAGACTTTAGATTAATATTAAATTGGGAATTTAATGAAAAATATAAATAAACGAAATAAACTACTAGTGAATAGGGATATCAGATATAGTTGTTTATGTATCAAGCTACTAAGTTCTACTTTTTATCACGAATATGGAATTTAGTTGCCGAGGACGCAAGGCTGAGGAAATAAACCATATGAGTGATGAAAAGGAACTTCAGTGCCGAGGTACATATTAAATTTTATTTGACATCGAAATATTGTGAAAATGAAAGAAATATTTATTTTTATAGGTTATATATTATATACACATAACTGTCAGTCTGACATTCAATGTTGCCAATGACGGACATTAAAGTTGTCGTAGAAAACACTAAAAATTATGTTTTATCTCAAACTTGTCCATCGAAACTATTTTGTTCGTTCTTCTTGCGCATATTTTTGTGATTTTACGTACCAATTTACTATTGTATATCGTACACTTGCCTAAATTATCTTACAATAATGATCAAAAGGTTGGCAACACTACATTTGTATGAAATTGTCCTATAAAAGCTGGGGCCAGACATTCGATATTCGCCAATTAGCGCATATTCGCCTTTCGCCGAGTAGAGTTTGTTCAATTGGCGACCATAGACGAGCATACATGTACAGACATGCGTAGTCCTCCGTCCACCAGTTCGTTGTGGGAACGACGAATATTCGCCCTCACATCACTAGTGGACTATGTCACACCATTACAAAAATAAATAATGAAAACTACGAGTAAAATACCTAAATAAATATAAGAATTAATATAAAAATTTATAACTTATAACTAAAGATTAATAAAATGTAAATAATTATTATAAATATGTGTATTTCATATACAGTGGAAAACATTTATGACATCGCTATAAACCATTTCTACAGCTAATACTAATTAAAATACAAAATTAACAAATATGTACAAATATATACCCTAGAAATATGTAGAATGCTTTAATTCAAATGCAGCGTATATGTGGATCGGGTTCTACTGCGCAGTTAGACGAATATTCGTTTACTTTGACTGTGCTCGAAAAGCCGACACGAAGCGGAGTACAGACGAGCACCGAATACTCGCGGCGAGCAGCCCATCCACACATTCGACATTTGGCAAATGTTTGCTCGGGTTGGTGGTCCCGGCTTTTAATGGATTACTTTAGTGCCGATTTTTGAACTTTTAGGCAGTGGTCACACTGGACAAGTGGGATCGACTAACGCCGATTGATTGCGATCGATTAAAAATTAAACTAACACTAGCTTATGGGAATGGTCACACTGCATGCATCCACTATGGTCAAACGATATCGAACGTCGACGAGCGGTTTGATATATCAAACATGTTTGATTTTTTAGTCGGTCGACAGCGATTGATGTGTTTACGCATGCTCAGTGTTGTCATATTTTTTATACCAACAACTGTTTTGACATTTGTGTACAGGTTAAAAAGAATATTGTTAGAATATTACAGCCATATTACTAGTAGCATGACGGAAATGTGGAGGTGGAGAGTAAATGAAATAGACCATAGTTGAAAAACTGTGTAAGAAATAATGTACAATTTTATGATCAAAGCACACCAGGATACAGTAATAATTGTAAGGCAATGGAAAAATTATGGATGCAAATTTCTCTAATTTTAAAAACAAAAACTCATAAGGTTTGTCATTTATTTAAATATTCCTGAAAACATATATTTGCGGCGTTTCAGTGCAAGAAAAAAATAATTTTCTTTCAATTTAAGTTGGTTTCATTTTTGTGGAAATATTTACGTCGATTCATGCAGTGTGACATATCTCCTAAAATTTCGGTCGGTCGCTATTGATCTACGACAGTTGATCTTGGTTGATCGATTGCATTCTACTCAATGTGACCACTGCCTTAATGACGATTTTTGTGCACTTTAGTGACGATTTCAAATAAAAGTTTTTTTTTATTATAGCGAACCATAACTTGTGTTTATTTGTATCAATATTTACATCAAAAACAATTTTTAATATTCCTATTCACTTTTGATTAGTATATATAAACTCTGAACAACAATTCGTTTGTGCAATATAATACAATGATTAGAAATTTATGAAATAAACAAAAGTATGTATTGAACAGTTATTCTATTACAAAGAAAATAAATAATATTCTCTCAGACACTTTCAAATATCTTTGAAACATATAAACTGCATATCTTTCTATGTGGGTGAGTTATATGATAAATATAAAAGAATAACAATGATTTATTCGTATAAAATTCTGTTGAAATTGTGTCGTAAGGAGAAAAGTTCAGTGATATTTTATGTTTTAAGTAACGTTAAAAAGGGAAATAGTATATAACTCGGAGAAGTTTGAAGTTTGTTATTTCTTTTACTATAATATTTCTACATTAGCTTTTATGATATATGTAGTCGAAGGAACATAAAAATATATGCGCCGCTTCTTACATTTATATCAATATTAAAAAGTTTTTCATTCTTTGACAATAAAAAGTTTTATTCTGTTAAAAAATTGTCACGAAATCGAAAACAGATCGTACGTATTTATCTCAGATAAAACTTTTAGCAATCCAGAATGAAATCATTGATTAAGGGAATGAAAAAAAAAGAAATACTTCATCGTAATCTTTTTGTATTTTTAGAAATAATTTAAAACTTTTGAATGGAATTAAAATATGAAATTTGTTTTCATATAAACTCTTTGAATTTTAAATTATAACCAATTTTATAGTTAATGTGTCTATTTTTAAATATAAATAATCGTATTTATTTCAAATACATAATATCAAACATTATGAGAGAATGAAAATAATGAAATCTGCTCCCTGAAATAATGTTCTTCCAGAATTTACAAATGAATTTTATGAAATCAATGTCTGACAACGATATTTATTTTTACATGTCAATCACAAAACAATAACGTAAACGAGAAGTGAAGTCAATGCATCAAGTGGGAAGCACGGAACTATTCCCCCCTGGGTGTCATTAGGTACACTTTTTACATATCAAAAAGACATTTCACTAAATTTCCAAAATATTTAAGAAAACTTGATTACAATGTTGTTTTTAAAAAGAATAGAAACAGCCTCTTTACTAAATAATAATAAAGAATAAATACGTCCAGAAGAAAAAAGTGGCATTTACAAACTAACCTATAATGTGGACATCCCACACTTTTTTTTAATTTTAATTTCGTAAAATATAGATCAAAATATTCATCTCTGTGTATTTTTTACACAATATAAATGTATGTATTTGGCGATATACTATTTTAAAAATATCATGTATTTTTGAATGGTATCGTAACGTCAAAAATTAAAAGTCTAGGTTCGTGGAACGCACATTTTACCTTAGCGATGAAAAATAGAAATAACATCTATCATCTGTCATTTTACAAGTTCAAGGTCATTTGTGTTTTGATTTAGTGCATGTTCACACGTGAGTAGAATAGCGTATTTAGAGTTCACTGAGTTTTTAATTTAATAATGGAATCCGGATATGAAGAGGCAAATTCTAACAATCTTCCAAAAGTAGACGTTAGCACGATAAATGATTTTTTTATAAAAGGTTCTGAGTTCCGGAATGCTGAAATACAAAACGTAAAAATGAAAAGGTATGTCTTCATTTTCATTTTATTATAATCTTTTTCAATGAGATTATTATTTTTTAAAGAGCTATATGGCGCGATGACTCACTAACACAAACTTTTATACAAAGCATCAAATTTTTACACGTTTGTATGAATTTTAAACTTTACCGCCGTGCTAACTCCACATGATTTGTGAAGCACGGCAACTCAATTTAAAAGTGCGTACCACAAACTCGGATTTCAATTCGTGATGTCACAGTAAAAGTCCGCGAAAAAGTATTACGAAAATTATGAATGAAAAGTAATAAAATTGTAACTATTTTTCATTGTAAAAGCAATGAAATTGTCAAAAAAAATTATTTCTACAAAAAAATGCATATATTTTTTTATGGGATGGCCCCATTGTAATTATTTTTACATTGGTTTAACTTGCAGACAATTGAAAATTAGATATAAAGAACATAATAACTGTAATACAAGATCTACGTTTTGTCACCACTTACATACTAACAACACACTACGAACATTAATAATTTAAAACTACTACATGTTACTAGCTCATATAAATACATGACATTATATGAGCAGATGAATATTGATAAAGGTTTCAAATATTTTAATCGTGACAATAATGATGATAAAAATTGCAAAGTTGCGTCTAGTTTCACTAGGATACAACTTTGTAATTTTTATTATATTGTTCGTTTCACGGAGAAATTCGCAATTTGCTTTTTGCAGTTTGCACTTGTATGTAATAATGATAACAATTCCATAAAAATACTAAATGAATTAGCTTATGAAAACAGTCATAATAACTTATACACTGACTTCATTTAAATTTTGGCGCTTTTTTCGTCAACGTACTACATTTAATTCTTATTCTTTCCCTTCTTAATTTTTTAATACCTCGCAAGTTACGAACTGTGTGACTACAGTTCTCCATTTTCACCTGCTGACTAAACGTCTTTTACAATCAATTTTTTACTTCGATTACTTGAAACAATTTTCTTGACTTTCGTTACAATTTCGTAATGTTACATCATTCGTTTAAAATTTTACTCAGATGGATGTTTTTCTTCCTTTTATAATTTGACAGTAAGAATTTTTATTTTTTTTTCCCTTTTTCTCATTAATATTGAGCACATTTTTTCCAATATATCCTTTATATTTATATAATTTTGTTTACTATTTTATGTCTTTTTGTCTTTTAGAGGGCTGATGACGGAAGATTTTCCGAAACCGGTTCCCTATTACTAAATAAAAAATCTGTTGTGGCCAGCACAATACCTCTCGCCACTTCCTTTTTTGGTTACTTAAGTATAGAGCACGAGCAGTCATGTTACATTTTTGGCTTTGATAAGCAGATGTGCGTGGTCGTTTCAGAATGATAATTAGTAATTATGTACATAGATGTCAAATGTCAGAATTTTTCATTAAAAATTTCAAGATTTTCTAAATTCACGTAGTTAATTTGTCACCAGGAGTATGGAATTTATTTGTCGAGGAAAATAAACCACATGGAATTGGAAAATCACTAAATTTAGAATGAAAAATTATGATATTTCACATCTATGTACATAATTACTAGCTATCATTCTGACATGGGCCATCATATCTGCTTGTCAAGGCCAAGAAAGTCACATGACTGCTCGTGCCCTAATGTATTTAACATTTCTTGTATACCTACACTCTACACCAAAAATTCTATTTATATCTATTCTTTATATTTAGATCTTTTAAATTTAAATTCATTCTATGAAGAAATTTTGTCCTACTCTTCTAATTTTTCGAGTTTCCAATTCATTGTCGGGAGTAACAGTATTTCTAAAGGGTATGTGTAATATACCTATAATATTAAATATTTAACTACCAATACATTAAGAAATAATATAATGTATGTACATCCCAGAAAAAGTCTTCAGTAATGTCTCCGGATTTCTGACACTGACATTTATCTGTCAATTACAAACATTTTGAATTTTCAACTATTTTCCATGGCATTCTTTCGGTTGTAAAATTTATTACAACAGATTATTTTATATATTATATTTCTTTTATTTCTAAATCTGTAGAATATATAATAAAATATTTAAAAGTATCAGATAGAGAATTTAATTTTCTTTAATATTACCAAGAAAAAATTTCAAAAAAATTATATTTAGAAGATTCTTTTTCAAGAATCTTCTACTTCCAGTTGTCCAATTATTACTAAAATCTTTTCAGATCTTCCGATGAATGTCCGATTGGGAAATACGTAGTTAAACAAATATAAAGTCTTATAGTTTTTGAGTAATCGTTATTCCAACATCCCACACACATACACATATACACACATCCACACACACACACACACAGACATCTTCGTTAAAATCGGATTGTAGGGACCTTAAACGTGCTTATTCATTAAAATCTGGATATGCGATTTTTAGAATGAATCCAATACCTCTCTTAGCGAAAGGTAAAAACAATAACAGCTTTGAAACCCATGAGGTGACGTCGGGTGAACATTCACAACGTATACTGGCATTACCGAATTCTGCTAATACCTATAAGCATACCTACTGACATGCAAAGAAACCTTGTACCCGTTATAAAGAGTTGGCGGGACATCTTGAGAGTTTTAAAAATTTTATTTTAAGATTTCAGAAATGTTACTCTTCACCTCTTCACCACTCTGATCTTCTTTACGAGAGGTGGCGAGAGATAGAAAAATCAAGTCATCAAATTAGTCGCGAAAAACAACGTAGTGACAACAAACAAAATTTTGATGTCAAAAATTAAAGAAATTTCAAAATCCTCAAGTAATCATTCATTTTGAGAAATATGAGTCAAGACAATTTGGCCATCGAAAACTGTGTATCGAGACCGGGTAAAAAACAGAAATACAATGTGAAACATGTGGACTTGGTGCTGGAAACCAAACATAATTTTCGACCGAAGCAAGAGTCACGCAGTTCTTCCTCATATCAGGCAAACAGAAACATGAAATATAACCTAACTTGATGTGGACAAGCATACGAATGAATATAGTTTTAAACAACTGTCAAAAACGACAATGCATGTCAAGAATTCCAGGGCATTGAATAGCCACTTAGTTTTTCTTTTTTTGCATAATTATATTTTGTAAAAGAATGTGATTTAAATTAGGATAAAACTTATCTTTAAAGTAGTCATTAGCAACAAATTAACCTCGCTGAAATAAATTTTACCCGAAGAAATGACATTTGAATATAAAGTGAAAGAATTGAAATATATCTTATGAGGATTATTAATGTTTTACAATATCTATGCTTGTCTATATTATGTTTGGTTATACGTCATCTTTAAATTTATAAACTTTTTATAATTAGAGTGTTATTTAAATCCTTGTATTGAATTATGGAATCTGGGTTCGATTCATGTTAGTGCAGTCCATGTTCCCTTTTCTAACAAGAATTTAGTCTTGTACTATCAGGAATACCAATTGGCCAGTTTACAATATTTAACATTTTCATAAATAACGTAGTGGCTGAATGTAAGGCGACTATTATGTTCAATCGATATTTTGAACTTTCTCACTCTGTAAAATTTTCAGATTTAATACCTACATAATATATATGGTTTCATCAAGTCAAGTAGCTTGATGTTTTTGTAAATTAATTGACTTGAAAAATCAAGCTTTTCAAAAATTCATTACTTGACTTGATTTTCTATCGTTACTACTTGCTTGATCAAGCAAATTCAAGCTTCTTGATTACACGATTATGTACGAAAACGCGCAAATCAGTAGAATCGTAACGCATATGTTATATATGCTATGCTGATTCACTACTGCAAGTACTTATGTAGAGGTTTAAAAAACTCACCCAATATTGGAATATATACTAAGCCGTGTTCCTTCGGGCTGTGATTGTGATTTTGTGAATACTGATTAGTTTAATCGTGATCCTTTTGAATCATGATTAAAAATTATATAAGAAAACAACTTGAATAATATAAACACCATCTAGCGTCAAATAGCATATGCAGACCAATGCAAACTAATTTATTTTATTTTATAAATAATCTACTGTCGAGTATTATAGCCAGCACATTAAAAATGGATAATATAGAAGTAAAAAAAATGTTCTTGGTAACATATGAAGTAGTGGTGGGATCCGGATCCGAATAGTTTCGGTTTCGGATCCAAAATTATCCGGATATCCGGATAATTGAATATTGAACTATCCGGATCTCGGATCCAAATCTCAGTATCGAATTTTGGATCCGAATCTGAGTATAGGATCTTGTATCCGGATCCCAATATCGAATCTTAGAAACGGATTTGAGTATCGGATCTTGGATTCGAATATGAGTATGAGATATGGAATTCCAGTATCCGGATCGGCTCTCGGATTCGATTATTCTCAGTAATGAACCTTACATTTCAATATTAACATCGGGTCTCATCAAAACCAAATAAATCTGATGACAGTCCACAATACATTTTTGATTGATGTAGTTAATTAATAGTTGGTATAAGTATTTCGCTACCTGCAACGAACTTAGGCCATTGTTTCTCAAATTTATTTTTTCTTTACATTAGCACATACTACCTGGTTATTTTAGAGGGATATTATAAAATGTATTACTGTTTGTGTACTGGTGTTTACAGATCGCTGTAAAGATAAACAGGCCCACTTTAACGGTTTGAATTTGAACACAATTCCAGATGTTAAACTTCACATTCAAAATGAAGAATCGAATTCAGAAATAAAATTTGGATCCGGATCCGCAAACAAAACATCGAATTCGGATCCGTAAACAAAATTTCGAATCCGGATCCAAATCAGGACCCGGATCCATATCAAGATCCGGATCCATATCAGGATCCGGATCCGAATTAAAATCCGGATCCAAATTCGAATTAAATTTTCGGATATCCGCTTCAATATCCGAACGTCGGATATCCGGGATCCGGATATTTTGAAATCCGGGTTCTCGGATCCAAGTTTTGTCGGATCCTCACAGCACTAATATGAAGTATGTTTACTTAAAACAAATCTTTTATGTAACATATTTTCTTTGTTTTCAAAAGTATGGTGGGTCATTACATGCTTTTGTAGGAAAATCATATTTCCTTTTATGCAACATACCCCACATTGATAAATTTCTACGCTCGAAAATCTATTGTCGTTAGTCATTTTTAAATTTGCTGTGAAATGAATCTGTGTGATCACTCAAAAAGGATTATTCAGAAGGGAAAGGGGAAGGTTGTCTAGTGATCACAAAATGAGAAAGTGGGGATAACGAATAAGAAACGAAAAAACATACTTCTTCTTAATCATGGTCACTTTGATGATTTAGATTGTGAATCACAGCCCGAAGGAACGCGGCTCTAGAATGACCCGAGAATATGTCGACAAAATTTGAAATCCTAATTATTATTAAGATAACTAGATGCTCGACTAGATGGTTCTAGTATATATTCCAATAATGAATGATTTTTTTAAACCTGTTACAGCGGTAATAATAAACAAGGGTTAAGTTCAGAATAGCTTAATTTTAACACAGTAATAGCTATTTCTAGTTTATCACGAGCTTAACCCACAAATATATAATAATAAATATGAAATAAGAATTAACTCTAGAATAAATAAATATTTCATCACGGCATATTACCCATTGCTGGGTGTGCCAAGCTGCTTCATACACAGATATCGGTAATGATGGAATATTTGTACCGTGCGGGCGCTTACCATGCGTCACCCCACGGGCACTCATTGCTGGCGTGGAGAGTGCGCCATAGGGGTTAATATTGTGCCATTAAAATGGGATGTAATTTTTGGCGTCGGTTGGGATCGAACCCGGATCCCTTAGTTTCGCGACCAGACACTGAGGCACACGGCCACGAGACCCCATACTCTCCATAAACGTCATTTTAACATAGGGTTAAGAGATAATCTCGGAATACCTAATCTGGAAATAGGAAATTATTTATTATTACCACTGTTAATAACGCGGAGAAAAATAAAGTTCCAAAATGTGCCAAAACCAAATGTTATTTAAATGGGAAAAAATCAAGTGCATTTAGGCACGGTCAAATATTATTAAGCGGAATTATTGCCAATATATTTTTATTTATTTATGTGGAACCACTTTAGGCGGCGGCCTGGTTAAAATTCGACTTGCTCCCTTTTAAGGTCAACCATAATACATAATAGTTTAGTTAATTCATATATTATATTTTTCTTTTTTTTTAATTTTTAAATTTGAATGTATGATTTATTTTTATGAATAAAAGTCTATATTTCAAGGTATATTATTGATATTGTTATAAAACATAAGGAACTATATGAAAATGAAATGTAGTCTTGAAGAACTTTTTAATTTTTCTGGTAATTAAAAAAAATAAGTACTTGAGTTTTTCAAGTAATTGAAAAATAACTATTTTATTTTTCAAGTGCTTGTAATCGTAACTCTTGACTTGACTTGACTTTCAGCTACTATTACAAGACTTGAGCTTGGCTTGATTTCAAGTTAAGTCAAGTAACTTGAATATCAAGGCAGGCCGTGAAACCCTAATAATACAGTGTCGGGATAACGTTCCCAATATTAGGATTTTAATAAGAGATACGAAGTCGGTTAAATTACACAAAAGTTACGATATCAAAGTTACATGTTTTATATGGACGCCATAGTGTAAAGCAGAGGTGGGGGCGGGTCGTGAATTTTGTCCGGTCAAGATGGGTCACGACGTAACCCGCGCGAACGTTAATGTATTTTGCACCGTGACTGGACGTGAGCGTGATGGACTAAAAATATACCATGAGAAATCGCGCGTGGGATCGGGCGGGAATGATACGTATTCTTCTATTTTTTACTTAAAAAAAATATTTTTGATTTCCACATTTTACTTTACATTCTTATTTGTATGTCGAAATATGTTATTAACGGTATTTATATTTTTTACAATACTAGTTTTTGTAGGGTACCCAAATTAGTATACACAAATGGCTCCAATTTAATTAAAGATATATCTCATATCACGAAGATGATTAGGCAGAAGACTCACGTAATCAACCTGAAAAATACTTTATAAAAACAAATATAACTAGTAGAAATTATTAGTTCTTATTTATTTTTTAAAAAAGAAGAAAGTATACTATGATTAATGAAACGTATGTATTAATGAATTTACAATTGTTTCTAAGGCAATCCTATTCCTTTTACGGAATATAATTTTTTGTCCTGTATATTAATTAATTTACAATTACAATCCTTACTCCTTTTACGAAATATAAAATTATTTGACATAAAATGATCATTCTCAGTAGTGCCAACGTATGGTACGAAAATAAACTACAATTATTTCAAATAATTTTATATTCCGTAAAAGGAATAACGATTGACTTAGAAATAATTGTAAATATCCATTAATATATACATTACTTAGTACTTTTTTTTCTTCTTTAAAAAATAAATAACACCCAATAATTTCTACAAGTTATATTTCATTTTATAAGGTTGTTTTCAGGTTGATGACGTGAGTTTTCTGCCTAATTATTTTCACTATACGAGCCATTGCATTCTATTAAGGATTAATAAAATAAATGTGAACAGAAATGAATATGATGTTAAAAATAGCAAAAGTGACTTAATCTTGAAGAAATAATTACGATGAATAAGTCCTAGATGGTCCTAGACCACAATTGGTGTGTATTGCTAAGCGATATGATATCTGGTGGCAAAATAATGAACTACAGGTTGACCTGGTATTAAAGTATGTAATTTTAGAAATTTGTTAAATATTATACGTATTTGTGTATCTAAAGTGACATATATATATTGTAATATGAGTAACAATTATTGCTTCTTACTTGAGTGCACATTGTCACGTTAGAAAGGTAATAAATTATGTTGTTAAGTATTCCCGCGTAAACGAAAAGTTCGTGGTTATATGAAAAATATGCTTGGCAAGATGAAAAAAGATAATAATACAGTGCGTGGATCAGAAAATTATAAATTAATATATCCGTCTTGTATACTTTGAAGATTAATTCATTATATTTCAAAGAAAACTTTGTTTCAAAACGAGGTTAGTTTTTTAATGTTCACAAAAATATCATTTAAGTTATCTTCACTTCCACGAATACATCGTATACTAATGTTCACAAGTGAATACGAAATCATGAAATTTTGCTATTTTAATTACTTTTTTGAAGATATCATCTAAAACAGAAGTGGTTATACAATTTAAGTTAAAGTTTTATAAAAGTGTACTAGGAATTTACATTAATTTACCCTTAATGGATAATATAAAACCTACTATAAAATAATATAAAAAGAAAATGAAATATAATACAGTAGTATGGTAAATACACAATTCTATAAATTATATATTTGCCCATTTGACAGTAGGTTGACGTCATATCTCGTACAACCTGTAGTTCAAAACTTGCCACCCCAGCGCTGCGATTTTAAAAATACATGCCAATAGTTTTCGTGCTATCGATGATGATATAACTTGTGTTACTGATATTGTATCGTCAATATCAATAGCGTGATATTCTATTTCCTGACTGTTTTGTTTTTGATACATGTCGGTGACAAGTTATTTTTCATATATAACCGTGTTGATACTTCAAAATTTATGGTTTCCAAACTTGTGTTTTATCAATATTTTGACAAAGTATACAAATATATCATATTTCGAAATCTGTTTTGTAACATAGCTGTCATCTCGAAATTGATGATGATGTATAACTTGTATTTTTACAAGTAAATTGAATTTGGGTTCAAACACCTGTAAAATTATTTTACAATGGTTCATACAAAAATTATTCAGTTAAACAAATTTTGATTTTCTGGAATGAAGTTAATTTGTGGAAAATTGCTAACATTTTAGCACCTTGGATCATAACCATCTTCTGGAAAAATGATCTCTGAACAAAATTAACAGTTGATTGAAATCTATAACACACAATGGGGCTTCTCCAATACAGTAATGCCCAATTGCATCAACAAGGCTTAAATTTTAAGCAAAAAAATGTGGCCAGCACAATACCTCTCGCCATTTTTATTTTATGTTGCATAGGGCGCGAGCAGTTATGTGACTTTGTTGGCCTTAGCAAGCAGATATAGGGGCCCGTGTCAGAATGACAGCTAATAATAATGTACATAGGTGTCAAGTATCATAAGTTTTCATTCAAAACATTATGATTTTCCAAATTACACAAATTTTGCTTTATAATGATAGTAAACAAGTAGGACCTTGTATTATTAAAAAGTAAAATGGCGGACGTTTGAAATATCTTATATAATAAGTCAAGAAACTTTGGAATTTTGTTTTATTGGATTTATTGCCTAGGTTACGTCATATACATGAATTTATCTCAAAAAATATCATCATCTATGAACAAAAAAATAATAAAATCTCACACACTTGATTTTTTTTTCATTCAATATATTTACATTTCAAACGTCTGCTATTTTATTTTTTAATAATACAACTTACTATTAATTCACTACCATTGTAAAGTAAATTTTATGTGCTATTCAAAAATATAAAAAAAATATAGTATGTTCCATTTGAAATTTCAAAGTTGGTATCACATACTCTGGAACCGGAAGTAACAGAACGCTTTTTGATACATCTTATCGACCATATTGCCTATAGTAAATTTGTTTATTTGAAGATAATCGCTATATCGCTTAATAACGGAGATATTTGCTGGTTCATTCTCGCGTGATCATCCTGTATTTCGATGGGCTGATTCTCAATCAAAAAGATTTTTTCCAAAATCCGAAAAATTATTTATTTTTCATTTAATTCTTTTTAAGTGCGCCACTGGCGATATGAAATTTGTGTTAAAAATAATTAATTATCTAATTACGTAACAAAATAGGAAATAATTACGAATTAAATAGAATGAAATGAAAAATAAATAATTATATGAATTTTGAAAAAAAATCTTTTTGATTGAAAATCAGCACATCGAATGTATGTACCCTCAATTTTTTTCACCTTTTTTAACACTTTGTATTTATTATATACAACTGACAATATTTTCTATTTTAATAGTATATCTATGAAACTCGAAAATTCTCGAAACAAAAAGCGAATATATAATTCTAAAGAGCAAGATTCGTAAAAGTAAAATTGCATTCGCCTGTTTTCTATGATAGAAAATATTATGCTACTTATAAATCATAGTTTTGTTAGGGCAAGAGTTCCCGTAAACTTTATACCTACTGGCATTTTTTTTTAAATATTCTGTTATGGGATATTCCTTGTTATACTACGAATTTAATCACAGCCTGAAATCCAATTTTCCATATAATTGCAGTTTTTTAAACTCTGAATTTCTTATGCGGCGATATTTCGAATATTAATGACTCAAATATGTTAATATTTGGTACATAATCTCATAATAAATGACAGTTGCCCCCTACTCCTCCAAAAACCCTTTCATTAAGCGAAATCTTTGATCCATTCTCGTTACAACAATAAAATATAGTGAGTAGGAGTAGCGATACAATTACACTAAAATACAGGATGAGTCGGAGAAGACGCCCCCCCTCCATTAACGGTTTTATTATAAGTAATAGAAAAAAAATGACATACAAAAGTTTTAGTATTTTAAATATACTATTTGATGGCGGATGTAGACAGTTTTTATAAAGTCAGATTTACTGATAAAACTATCAACTTTTATTTTTTAAATAGCAACCTTTAATTACTTTTCTAAAATATAAACCGCTATTTTTTTTGTCTTTTCAACGATGTATTAGTTTTTATTAATGCATTTGAAAAAATTCGAGAAAAATAAGATAATATAGATATATGAGAAATAATTTTTATTCAAATATTCTAGGTGGGTATGTGAAAATAAATAACAAATAAATAAATAAGTAAGTAATAAGTAATAATAAGGTAACAAACAAATGTGTACTTTGTTGATATTAATTTAACTGTTTAACATTGTTATGGTGAAAATGATTAGGCAGAAGATTCACGTCATCAACCTGAAAAAAACCTTATAAAAATAAATATAACTTAGAGAAATTATTAGTTATTATTTATTTAAAAAAAAGAAGATATTTGCAATTATTTCTAAGTCAACTGTTATTCCTTTTACGGAATAACACAACATGGCCATTCTCAGTAGTGTGGTACGAAAATAAATTACAATTATTTCAAATAATTTTATATTCCGTAAAATTAATAACAGTTGACTTAGAAATAATTGTAAATATCATTGATATATAGGTACATTACTTAATACTAGTACTTGTTCTTCTTCTTTTAAAAATAAATAACACCCAAAAATTTCTACAAGTTATATTTCATTTTATAAGGTTTTTTTCAGGTTGATAACGTGAGTCTTCTGCCTAATCATTTTCACTATACATTTTCTTTATTTTTACATGGCCACCTATAATATTTGAATAAAAAATGTTCCCATATTTCTCAATTATCGCATTTTTCTCAAATTTTTCAAATACATTAATAAAAACTTATACATCGTTGAAAAGTGAAAAAATGGCGGTTTATATTTTAGTAAAATAATTATAGGTTGCTAAGTCGTATCTTGTAAAGCTGACTATAAAAAATATCTACAATCTGCCATCAAATATGAGCCATTTTTTTCTATTACTTCTAATGAAAAAGTTCAAGGGGGGGGGGGCGTTTTTCTAGACTCACCCTGTTTGTTGTTATTTCAAATGAATTTGTTTCACGTAAAAAACTATTTTTCAGTTTTTATATAAATTTATCGTTTATCGTTTCATTCGTTTTATAAGCTGTTACAAAAAACATAATTGACATAAAACAAAATAAAGTTTTCATATTTAAAATGTGTCATCTACAGATATAGCATTAAACGAATGTCAAATACAGATTCAGAGATATGAAAATAGTTGTTATATTTGTTTTATATTTTTAAAACACGTAGTCGTGCAAGTACATATAACATGTGAATTATTTATTTTGAATTCGTACATGCAACATAATGTTCAAATAAATTTAATATTGCATATAATTTTAATGAGTTTACTGCTACGTACATGCATAACGAATTATTCATACGGTATTAACATGTAGCACAGATAATTAAAAGTGATGAAATAGAAAAACAGTATTTATGTCTACTAACAAACCTTTCAGAGTTTTAATTAACAATAAAAATATTCATTGTGAGAATCATTTGCTTTCAGCATAAATCTTTCGAATAATCAAATGTCAGGGTTCAATTCTATGAGAATTGTTTTCTCTTTAATGGCGTAATGCAGCTTTAAGTATATTTATTACTCTTATTTATGTTATATCAATAATCTTACCCTATATACAGGGTATTCATTTTAAGTGGTACACTATTGCTATCTTGAGAAGTATAGGAGCTACGAAGTCGGTTAAATTAGAAAACAATTTCTATTTTATAAGACTATTTTAATGAGCTAAACAAGAAAATATACCAGTGTAGAGCTTAAAATTCTGCAACTGAATCAATAAGAAACATTCAATTTACATGCTTTATTAGATATGATAAGGCCGAAAATTACCCCAAAAATAGCGATAGCCATGAAATTAAAACAGCTAAGTTAACCAATGTTTGACATTTTACCGGTCAAGTTAGGTTATATTTTTATTAAGTAAAAACAATATTTATTCTCTATAAAAGAAATTACAAATAATAATAAAAATAAATTAACCTAGCTTGACAGATAAATCGTTAACGTTAATTTTTAGTTTCAAATCCATGGCTGATTTATAAAATTTAATTTCTTTAAAATTCTTTAACTCTATATGTATTGAATATGAAGTATAAAATGCTATGAAATTGTATAGAGAATAATATGTTCTTTAAGTTATAATAACGTTAAATGTCAATAAATCAAATTTAACTGTTAAATCTTCAAATGGGGCTACTTCCGGTTCACCAATTATAACCAAAATCTAATCAGTTGTTCTTCTGGATGTAAAATTGAGGAATACGAAAAAAAATTAATTTTTGGAATCGTGGTATTGAAGTTATGCGATCCGAAACTTACAACACATACACACAGACACACACACATACACACACACATACACACACATACACATACATACACACACAGACATCATCGTAAAAATGGTAAAATCGTATTATAGGGCCCTAAAACATGCTTATTCACTAAAAACTCATACTTGAATTTTTAGACCAAAGAAAATACCTTCCTTACCTAAAGGTGACGGAAGGTAATTTGTTTTTATGAGATTATAGTCGTAGACAGCCATGGATTATGACAAAAACTGAACAAAGTTTTTTTTGCATAAAATAATTTGGTAACGTTTGCTCAAAGGTAAACCTATTTCCTATATATGTTAAACGCTTATGATCTAGTTTTCGATTTAGATCTTGAACATATACCGTGGTTAGAGATATAGTGCACTGACATTGGTAGAGTTTGTAGCATGTCTAGCCGAGTTTTGTGCGTTAGGTTAGGTTATTGTTCATGTTTTTAGAGAAATATGCAAACTAAGTAAGCTATTCGTCGACTGCCAGGAATTTTAGGTGTATTGATAAATCCCGGTTGCCGGGATCGGATCTACTGCCTATTTTAAAATAATGGTACTTATGAGAATATTTTGAATAAGACCTTGTATTTATATATTTTTTAAAAATCGTATTTTTTATTCCTCCCACGCATTAAGTAACTTTTCATTCTTGTTCTTAAACCCAAGAGAATCGTTTTACGTTTTGTAGTTTCATTTCATTTTCGTGAGCTGACTTCTGTATAAATTTAATTACAAGATGCTTTGAAATTGAATTGTTTGAAATTGTTTCACAATCTCTTTCAACTTTAATACGCGTACTTTCCCAATCCTATTTCAGAAGTTTATAAATATATGAAATTTAATTTCTGCGTAACTAAATAAGCATTTGATTACACGCAGACGCAATAATTCATTTTAGACCGCTTTCACACAATTCGACTTTTCGCCGTGCGCTGTTTGAGAAAAAATTTCCAGTTTTTTAAACTTTATTATTAGTGCGCGCTTTGTAAAACTTGTGGTAGATTCCACCAGAATAAAGTAAGAGGCCTATTCTGTAAAATATTCACTTAACGAATCGTTATCATAACGAAATCGTTATTATGAAAATCGTTATTTCTACTTAACGATATTCGTTATCTTCGTATCCGTATTATGTAACACATTTTGAAAAATAATAACCTTGGGATCAAGTTAAGAACTTTCTTTCCTAAAATCAAATTATAATTTTTAAATGAAATATCTAAAATTATTCAATATAACTCACAAAACTTCTAGGTTAGATTAGTTCTGGTGGGAGTTTGCTGTCAACCTGTCAGCTGTCGGACCCTTTCTTTTTTTTGTTGTAGGCTATGCTAGAGCTACTACTACCATCTGTAGACAAATTGGGAAGCTTGCGCTAGGCGCTACGAATAAAAACTTATTAAATTATTTTAATATTATTTTGCAGAAAACTGTAATATGACTGGTTTTTGAGATCACTATTCAACATAATAGCAATTTTATTTTAACATGAATAAAAATATTGACTTGTTGACAAAACGGTTATGCAGCGAATGATTTTTCCAATCGTTAAAAAATAACGATATCGTTATTCTTTTTTCGTTATGTAGAATTAAATTATTGTTTACAAAATACTACTTTAACGATTATCGTTATAATAACGATATAACAATGCATAATGTCATAACGATTTACAGAATAAGCCTATTAAACGATTTTCATTATTACCATGACGATATAACGTTTTAACGATTCGTTATGTCATAACGATACTTACAGAATAGCCCTATAAATGTGTATACTTCAAAACATTTGTTTTATGAAAAGTGTCATGTATATCATACATCAGTCAATTGGGACCCGTATAATTCGCTTAGGCGCTGTAACCGCATATATTATGGCGGCCAGTTGGACATGTTAGATTTATTTACATTTTGAAAGAGTGCTTTCTGACCTAAAATATTGTTAACAGTTCAACTCAAAATGATATTTAAGTTTGTTCGCTCGAATCTTTCATCGATAACATAGTTGTGCGGCAACAATTCATAAATTCAGGATTAGTTACTACTTATGACGTAATTTTAACTTTGAACTGCAGTCTGCAGGCACAAATATTAGTAAAATCAATAGAATTATTAATTGTATTTTACATTATTTGTAAAATCCAAAAATCATATTTATCAGATTAGAACTTTGCGATATATTTAAATATCTTTTTCTACTCCTGCTCTGAAAATACAATTTCCTGGTTTGGTTTTCATGTTGAGAGCGACTCTTTGCACCACGCTTCGGTACCTTAGCAACGAATTTTACTTCCGAATGTTGTATAGAGTGTATATACGCATCACAAATACAAAAATCTAATGTGGCCAACACAAAACCTCCCGCGATTTAATTTTTATTAATTTAAATACATACCTACATATTTATATACTTATGCTGGAAACTATGTTCTTTTCCATGTAACTATTGCTCTATTTACTATTTTCCGAACTATGTTCTTTTTAAAACGTTACTGTTATTAATTTGAAATGATTAATTTCTTGACAGTGGCATTTATCTGTCAGTTACATACATTTCAGATCTGAACTGTGTAACCAAGGAGTTGTGTTTAAAGCGTAGGTTCCGAGATTTAAATTATAGATAATTTTATAAATTTATCTATAAAATATATAGAAAAAGTATTAATGTAAATCTGTAGAAAATTTAATAATCTTTAATTTTTATAATAAAATAAAATATAACATTTATGACCAGTTGCACAGCTTTTAGTTAATGTCTTAACTACAGTGCACATCGAAATTTTGATAGTAATAATTAACAATTCATTTGATATTTTGTTTTAATACGATACTGTCAATTTAACCAACGGTTAATAATTTAACTATAAGCTGTGCAACTGGCCATTAAAGGTATTATTCGAAGAACAACTATTTTGAGCTTCAAATAAAGTGCTATTTCCGGTTATCTGATTTACATCAAAATCTAATGGCTTCTTTTCATATTAGAATTTTCTGGACGATAGTATTTTAGTTAGAAGCTAAAGAGGAACCACACACACATACACGCACACACACACATACAATTTTTATTATATTATGTTCATTTTCTTTAATTCGCTTATTTTTTATATATTTTCAAATGAAATTATAAAATCAGAGCGCGAGATTTTTTTTTCTGTGAAACGAAACGATGATTTTTGACGTTTATATATTTGACGTGTCTTCCTGGCCGCCATTAATTTAGTTCCCTAAAATTCCGTTGATGTCGTATGATATTATATGGCTCCCAATATTATCAAAATATAAATCACATTTATAAACTACTTCAATAAAATAACAGAAATAAAAGATTTTGCGGCGGACTGCGAAATGTCGGTAAGTCTGAACGCACGCATTGATCTACTTGTATTTTTCGCGCCATGAACGGCAAATTGCCGTGTCGGATTGAAATGGACGCCGTTGGAACGGTGGCGACCGTACACGGCTTTACGCCGTATACGGCGTCGTCTGTAACGTGTGAACACACTCATAAACAGCAGTGGTAAATTTCTACATTATGCGCCGTGCCGGACACGGCGCACGGCGAAAAGTCAGATCATATGTGAAAGCGACAGACTATGTATTATGTTGTATTAGCTAAATTGACAATTTTCCGCCTTGCTTACAAATATAGTACGGAAATATAGAATTATTGTATTGTTATTTCATATTTTTCCTTGAAATATCTTCGTTGAACGGTAAAACATCAAGAATTAAATTTGTAAAAATTAACTGATAGTTCCGAAACAATTTTGTCTTCAAAAGTTAAAATTTCTACTTTTCAAAACATAAAATTCCGCCTTTAAAACATGAAATCTAATTTTTAAAAACTTTAAATTTTTCTTATTAACTTTGAAATTTTAACTTCTAGAGTTATAGAGTTGGTATTATAAGATTTTAAAACTTGATATTAGACCTGAAAGAAAAAGTTGAAATTTTAAGAGAATATGAAATCAACATTCGAAAATAAAATTAACTAATTCAGATATAGCTTTTCCAAGCTTCCATATAATGATTGTTAGA
This sequence comes from Harpalus rufipes, assembly GCA_951394225.1. NCBI lineage: Eukaryota > Metazoa > Arthropoda > Insecta > Coleoptera > Carabidae > Harpalus > Harpalus rufipes. The sequence goes on from OX596285.1 coordinate 10,932,018, forward strand.
TAGATTGAGAAATGTAATTACATTTGTATGAATCGCTAGCAAAAGTTATTACTTTTAATTTTGTTGTTACAGTAATTATAGTATTTTCGATAAGTAATAAATAGAGCCGCTCCGTGCAGGTGGGCAGGATGTGCCCCACACAAAGGCGTCTGATTACAAGATTATTTTTTTTAAATTTGTTTGCATTAGGGCTCTAGTTATAAGTTATAAGTAAAATAATTATCCTACCAAATGGATATTTTTCCAGGTTATCTTTAAATGTCACTTTGGCGGTTAGAACCTAGTATGGAAATCAAAATGGCCGTTAATAATGGAATGTGACGTCACTAGACAAGGGGTGGAGCGGGGAAAATCAGCTGCTTTTTGAACAATGTCATTTTTCATTGCAATTTTCTCATTATTAAAGATCGATTTCAGGAAAAATAAACAATACGGGCTTTGAATATATAATACATATAAGAACGGCAACGCATATGGCCTAGTAAGATACTGTATCTGTCTCTTTTTATTCACAAAATTATTATAGATAGCTAGTGACTCCTACCACAAAACTGTGAACTACGATAAATCGTGATAACAGCATTGCCAAATAGTATTTGTTGGAGGTATTCAATAATCAATAATTCAAAAATATTGTTTCATAATAACCAGATAATATATTTTGAATCTTCAATTTACATGTATACTTGTTTTACAGTAGCAAACTTAAAAACCTTTTTAAAAACAATCTTATCTTGTTCTAGCTACGTGGCAACACTGTGCAACATCCACCTATTATGTATTTTTTTAACTAACTCAGAAATAATTCGTATACGGAGGAATAGATGACAACTTCTCTCGAAATATTTAATCTAAATACATTACGTCGCCGTTCTTGTATTGTATTATATATTCAAAGATACAGGTCTATTATTTTTCTTTACTGTATCGAAGTTAAAAATGAAAAATCGGGCATGACCTCATTAGCCAATAATATTTTATTTAAAACAGGTGCAAATTTTTTACATTAATTGCCTTTAAAGTCACCTCTCCTGCTTTTACGAACCACCTTACGTTCAACTGTTCAAAACACTCCTGGAAACCATTTCCTGAAAATGCCTTCAGTTGCGTCGTCGAATTTTCCATCAGCTCTGCTGGATTAGTAAAACGTTGTCCCTCCAATTTCATTTTCAGCCGAGGGAACAGGTAAAAATCAGCTGGTGCAACCTTTGGAGAATAGAAGAGGTGTTCCAGAGTGATGAAATTGTTCTTAGCAAGGTAATTTTTCACCACCAGGGAGCGATGTACCGGAGCGTTGTCATGCAGTAAAACCCAATCGTTTCCTGCCTTTCAGGACGTTTTCGTCTGATTGCGTCTCGTAGGCGTTGAAGGATCTCTACGAAAGTTCCTTGTTTACAGTTTGACCTTGAGGAATGAATTTGTGGCAAATCACTCCCGGATAATCAAAAAACACTTCCTAATCACTTTCCCCTTGCTTTTGTTCAACCGAAATTTTTGCTTGTGCCGCTCGTACATAGTTGATTTTTTCATCGCCTCTTTTTCGTATGCTATCTGAAGGGTCTCGGATAGTGATTTCTCCAGCACAACGTAGAATTTGATGTTTGCACGCTCCGAAGACAATATTTCAAAATCCGACGAACGAAAAAAACGTATTGCAAGAAATAACCTACAGCTTTCACAGACATTCATCCCAATTCTGTGAGGAAGTTGTTTTAGAAACGTTGCTAAAAATTGTAATCAATAAAAACAAATGTAAAGCCTGTTATTTTCATGTTTTATCCAGTGTTTGCAATTATTATTGGTTATTTGTTATAGCAATGTTGCTAAAACTTACAGAATTAGGGTGATAAGCAGGGCTAGACTAGTACCGTTGAGGATCCTAACCACTACTCGTTCGGGGGCCTCGTCTATCAAATAAAACGGCCTAAACTCAAAAACAAGGGGTGTGTTTGTTGTACAAAATATATAAACAAGAATTGATTGCGAACAAACATGTTTAATACTGCTGTTTTAATACAGAAATGTTATAAATACATATTCTTTTGAACTTATTCAGAAACGTAATGTTCTACTATACCTATACATCTTGTAGGTATCTTACGAATAGTCAAACAAAATTATTTTTTTTGTGTTAACAAAGATAACTATGATAACAAATATAATTCATAATTCATTATGAATGGTTGAACATTTCATAAAAATAAAATTTGAATAATAAAACACATCACATTTGCATGCAATTATTTAAAACATTTTCCTTCTACATTTCTGGGCTGCAAAATCTTTGATTATTTCTTCCAAACCATTGGTTCACTGTGTAATAGCAGTTTACTGTGTTACTATGTCCCATTTGATTGGTGGCAGCGTCTGGCGTGGTGTTGATGTTGGAACATTGAATCAACCAATGATATTTCAAAGATATATTTTGAATATTAATGGTTTTATCTAATGCGATTTATTAATGGTTAGAACATAATTTAATTGTAATTATTTTTTCTATCTTTATCTATTTGTTAAAATAATCTAACATTTTTTTTTTTGTATACATATGCGGAAAAAAGTATTTGATGGATATAATCATTCATTAAGTTATAAACCAATAAGAATGTGTGATTTTCCTTAGCTACCACGTATTACAGCGGTTATTATTGAGTAACCATGGTGAACGAATATACGAACCTTGGTATATTCGAATATACCTACCTGCGTATATTCACTTATAAGTGCGTTTGGTTATTTTGTTCTATGTACTCAGAACTGGCAATGTCATTTTTAATTATATTTACCGACATAATCTTTTTCATTCGTTCACAGTATCGAGTATACGAGTATAAATGAATCTGTAGTTAGACTTTGAGGAGGAAAATCGTGCGTTGTATGCTTTAAGTAGACATTTAAAATCACACTGACTGCTCCAAGTGCATCGAAACAAATAATTGAACGCATCTATTATTTGACAGCAAGGAATTATGGCAGTAAAAATTTGATAAGTAAACAAATAATTATTTGGATCACAAATCTGGAACTGCACTATTGCTAGTTTATTTGAAATACAAACATTTATTTTGAAATATGAGCATTTCAATGTAAAATTACATACTACTATAACTACATTTAAAAAGATAGGTTATGTAGCATATAATTTGACATTTCTGTCAAAATCAAATAGACCACAGGTCTACGTTAAATTTACTATTTACTTTTTAATTCATATTTTTATTCATGATATAGTCTACCTGTATACAACTCGACAATAGAAAATTCTCGACATACTCAACGAGTTGCCTATTGGTGTTTCCAGGCAACACGTTTCGTATAATCGAGAATTTTCAATCGTCTTGTTGTATAATATATGAAAATAGTAGTGGCTGTTAACCAAAGAAAAGTATATTTCCCTCCAGCGATCACCTGCTTGGTTGTAGGCAACGATTCCGGGTACATTTTAACGATACCTCGTAGGTATTGTACTACTGTCGTACAAGCCAGGTATAGTTTTTAAAAATGAAGCAAAACTAGAATTATTGTTCGAATGGTTTCAAACATTGTATATAGCATTATATCTTAGTTCATACAATGAAACGAATGAAATCTACTACGTAGGTGAATTCAATTTAATCCTTTTTTGTAATCATTTACATTACAAAAAAGAAGTAGCGTTTCAGTAGCTATCGTTGAGTATTTTTGCTTGCGTACGATTTATTTGAATTTCATATAAGCTGAATAGAGTCATGTTTTCTAAGAATTGTGTTTTTCTTGACCTTTTTATTTAGACTTTGATTGATTAGGGAAGTTTGTGGGTTCGCATTTACGTGGATGCCTTGTAAGTGAATGAATGTTAGTAGTGTGTTCGATATAAGAAAGACCGTCAGTTGGAGAAATAAAATAAAAGATTTTCTTGTTATTCAATGATTCTGGACGACAGGACGACACTAACATGATATTGAATTGAAATGTAGATGGACGATAATTGTATTTTGGGTTTTAAGATTTATGCCAGTTTATGGTTTTAATAGTCGGTTTCACGTTTTAAAAAGTATTTTAAATGAATGTTTATACAGTATTTCTAATAGTAATAAAAAATAAATATAATTTGTTATTTTCGTAAATAATAATTAAATAAACATATTGCCGCCAGAAATAGTTATGAAATCTAACCCCAACTTTAGTGACGTCAAGTTACAGCACGTTATTCATAGTCAATACAAAAACAGTTTGTTCATCACCTACTTTATTTATGTAAGTAATCGTATAGGTGGTAGTTTGTCATATGTTAAGCAGTATGAACTTAGACGTCACTGTCTGTTTTAGATCACGATTTGAGGCTATTTACAGAGTATTTTTTAAAATATAAAAATTCTTGCAACAACTTTATTTTAAAATATTTATCTGAAACCAGGGTGTTTCAGACCACCAGTCCCAGGTATTTTTTTCTGAACTACGACGTTGTAGAGGTTCAGAAAAAAATTGCATAACATAATCCTATCTGAAGAATTTAATGGCAGTAGTCTCGACTTCCGGAATTTACTGAAAGTAGGCATAACTGCGCTCAAGTTGTGTGTTCTAAAAACAAACAACTTTTGTTGGGAACATTTTTTTTTATATTAGGTATTGAGACAAATAGCTTTTTACGAGTTTAATCATAATTGAATAAATCGGCAACCGACTGCTACCGGGTAGAGGGGGTATGCAAATCAAATACCTTTTGTGGGTTCGTAAGGGTAGACCAAAAATTATACTTACTGTATATTGGGCACAATTCAAAATACCTGAAATATAAATGTGATTGGAGGGGCGCCACTCAGTTTTGGCGAGGTTAAAACTGAGAAAATAAGGGTGAGTATTAGGGGAAACGTTGGAGGTTGTTTCAATAGGAGGAAAACTCACATATGTAGTACAACATACCAAATAAATATAATTACTAACTCCGATCACATCGTACAGATGACATACAGGCATCGAACTTATATTACAGAAGGTAGACATAAATAAAAATAACCTTTAATATTTGGGAGATCTCCGCTCATAAATGATTTTAAATAAATATTCGAATATAGAATAATAGTGTATAAACTTGTACAAGATTCTAACGGCGCGGTTAACTCCAGCCAAAAACATAGGCGGCGATACAAAATTTCTCGGCAATAGGGAACACTCATATAGTATCCAGAATTTCTCAAAATGATACTACTATTATACAGTCTATTTACATAAGATATGGTAGTATTCAGAAAATATCGTGGCATCGATATGCGCACAGAAAAATAGTCTTTTACAGACAACACGTCATTTTCATACCGAAAATGGGACAAAAATGTCTTTACGGGGTACTTAGCTGGTTACGCCGGGATGTGCAGTAGTCGACGTCCTCAGGGGCGTCGGATCGGTGTGGTAGTGGTCTCCAGCAGCTACTTGAAGGGCCCCCACATGGGTATAGGGGCGATGACTCGGTGCAGGCGACGGCAACAGCAACCAAGTTCAGGAAAAGATCGGGCAATGAACGTAACAATAATATCCACCCAACTGGTGATATGACGGGATCGAAAACATTCCAAAAATCACTTGAACGATACGATAATTGATCCACAATCATAAAGTAATAATTCTCAGCCCGACACTGGAGACACTTCGACACGCACAGTACGAGCGTTAAACTCTCACAATCCCCTCGCACAACACATCTTAATCCTAAATAGGTAATAATTAACAAAAAAAAAAAAAAAATTTACAAGTTCGACACCTGCTGCCATCTTTTCTACTTTGCCTACTTACAACTCCAAAAAAATTATAATGTGAGTTAGAGCGGGAAAAAGAAAGGAGAGGACGAAGACAAATATTTTGAATTGTGACAGTATTATCTTTGAATATATAATACATATAAGAATGGCAACGCATATGGCCTAGCAACATACTATATCTGTCTCTTTTTATTCACAAAATTATTATAGATAGCTAGTGACTCCTACCACAAAACTATGAACTACGGTAAATCGTGCTGACAGCATTGCCAGATACTATTTGTTAGAGGTATTCAATAATCAATAATTCAAAAATATTGTTTCATAATAACCAGATAATATATTTTGAATCTTCAATATACATGTATACTTGTTTTACAGTAGCAAACTTAAAAACCTTTATAAAATCTTAACTTGCTGTTCTAGATACGTGGCAATACTGTGCAACATCCACCTATTATGTATTTTTTGAACTAATTCAGAAATAATTCGTATATGGAGGGATAGATGGCACCTTCTCTCGAAATATTTAATCTAAATACATTACGTTGCCATTCTTATATGTATTATATATTCAAAGGTATTATTTACCAAATAAATGATAAATGCAAAAAATGTATAATGTTCTTTCCACCTTGATCGGTACATAGCCAGCTTATTCCTGTTTTTCAGTTGTTTAATTTAACATTTGACGGCCAGCATTCGGGAGGTCTGCCGTAGTTCAAACATTTATAATAATTTAAGAATTAAGGTCAGTAAGTGCTTCCTACCCGTTGAGGATGATTACAAAACATCCGATACCGGTAGAAGAGTACGTACTGACCGTAATGCTTATTACGTTTATTTGCATGATCGACGCGCGTGTTTAAAAAAATCTAACTCGGAGCTGGCTATGAACAAAGAAACGTACGTCAATTTAAAAATATTTAATTAAATGTCAATTTGACATCAAAAGAAATTAAAGCTTTCTTTTTGAATCTTATTTTACAAATGGAAACAAATTAGTAAACGGTGAATGACAATCTTTTCTCCGTAAAATTACATTTCAAGATCAATTTTGACAACTTGACTTCTGAATGGAATAATGATTAGACATACGTTTCTCTGTTCATAGCCTGCTCCGAGTTAGGTTTTTTATTGAACACACTGTATTCATTTCGTAAATAATACCTAATATAAAAAAATCTTTCCAACAAAAGTTTTTTTTTTTCTAGAATACACATCCAATAATACTATGACCTAGGCTCCTATTTGACATTTTGAACTTGAGTGTAGTTACGTCTACTTCCGGTATATTCCGGAAGTTGGGACTACTACCATTAAATTCTTCAGATAGGATTATGTTATGCTAATTTTTTTCCTAGATTTTTTCGTAGTTCAGAAAAAAAAGCCTGGGACGGGTGGTCTGAAATACCCTGTATGTAAAAAACAGACAAGAAATAGTATATTATGTAATTAGTTTATAATGATAGCTATTAATGCACGAGCATGATTCGTATTCGTATTCATGCGAGTGTATTAATAGTCATTACATATGAGATGCACACACTATATTTTTTCGATTATTCATAATAATTAAAAAAAAAATTAACTACAAATCAGTAAATTGGTTATAAAATTAATCTGTATCATAATGATAATCTGTATCGAAATGAAAAGAAAATTTGTATCATAATAATGTATATCGAAAAGAAAATCTGTATCATAATGAGTGTTATTCAAGTACAGATGACACATACTTAATAAGTATATTAAAGCGTAGGAGTAGAAAAATGTATAGAGCTAATTTTTAATAGTTTCGAGCGTAGTTTTAGGTTTTCGTAACTAATTTATGAGAGACCCTCGTCAGTAAAGTTAAAAACCTTTCATATTTAATGATAAATGTTCATATTTTTCTCAAAACTGCTAAGTTGATAAAGCTTGAGTTGAATATAAATTAACCTTGTTAGCTTCATAGTACTTTATTTGTATACTCGTATAAACTTGACGGTACAATTTTATTCCGAATTTAATCTCAAATATGAAAAATTCAAATAATACACCTTTTCCGGACAATTATTATTTTTTAATAAATAAAATTTTACTGGAATAGTCCAGAACGTACAAATTTTTGCTTCTTGTTATTATATTTGTTAAGCCCGTTTGACACAGTCATAAATTATAATTAAATTGTTAACAAATTTGGTAATAAATTTGGTGACATTGTTTCATTGGAAACGAATGTTATAACAAACAGAATGTTCTATTCCATCCACGATCACAAAATTTTGTTAATAAATTTGATAACAAATAATTATAAACAAATATAATGCAAATGAAACGTAAAGGCACTTGATTTTACACGATAATAATTTTTAATAAAGTGTGACCATGTCAAACAGTCTTTACGTTTCATTTGTCATCCAATCGAGTATTTTTCTGAAATATTTTAAATAAAAGTACGAATTAAGATATGTACAGTAATTTTTTTAAAGAAGTCCGATCAAAGTCATCTGTATTATAAACGAATTAACAAATTGGCATGCATGTCTTTTATTTGCAATGACTAGAAGTGTGCGATAAGGATAGATATAGCATGCTTGTCGTTCAAAAATTTATATTATTTCGACTAAGTTACAACATTCCATTTTAAAACGATGCTCGTTGTTGACAATACTTTTGTAACGTAAGTTTGTTTATTAATTCAGATTCATAGCTGTACGAATAACGTTATTTTCTATCAGTGTCAGTACTTCACATATTTGGTTTTACATTTGCTAATAAACTTACCAGTTGACTTAATTTTGAATTTTGAATGCTTTTACTAAGCTATTCATTCTTCTTCCAATATATTCTTCTTCTCTTCTCATAACATGTTCAAACCAATGTAATCGTCTCTCTTGTATCTATCTAGAAACTTCTATCATTCGAGTCATTTCCCTTAACCTTTAAATCCTTACCCTATCTATCCGTGTCTTCCTCAACATCAATCTCAACATCTTCATCTCTGCCACATTTTCGTTTCATTAGAACTGACATCTGTAAATTTGAATTATCTGAATATATTAGCAGTTTCCATGGTTAGCATAGCTGGCTAATTTATGAAATTTAATATCTTTATAATTCTTTAACTCTATATCTATTGAATATGAAATATAAAATACAATCACATCGTATAGAGAATAACATATTCTTTGTCAATAAATGATATTTAACTGTTTTTTTTTCAAGAAAAACTGTTAAAAGATGCAAATGAGAGTACTTCCGGTGTACTAATTATAACCAAAATCTGATCATGTCGGCATATGGATCTAAACTCGAAGAATACGAAAAAAATATAATTTTTGGAATCGTGGTATTGAAGTTATGCGATCCGAAACGATCGTCATATACACACACACACACACACACACACACACACACAAATAGATGCACACACACACACACACATACACAAACATTATCGTAAAAATAGTAAGTTCGTATTTTAGGGGTTTTAAAACGTGCTTATTCATTAAAAACTCACCATCGAATTTTTTAACCAAATCCAATACCTTCCCTACCTATAGGTGAGTTAAAAAACTCTGAAATTAAGAAATAGAAACAAAAAACAACTATTAACTTATCTGTTTTTGTAGAAATTATTTTTTTGTAGGTAGGAACTGATTTATTTTTTGGTTGATACACTATTTTTGTACGTTTCAACATTGTTGTTAAAATCAACCGCCTTTGTACTAATAATATGTTTTTGTACAAATTATTTTTATTGTACACAGCATACTAATTAATATTGAACCTAATAAATTTTAGCATTTTAAAAATAAAACCTATTTACAATACACCACCGTTAACATCTAAACCAATTATAAGTATGTTTATTAGATAAGTTTAAATATAAATTGTTCCTTAGGGCTTTATCAAGTATTCCATTTAACTCTTTATTAATTTACAAACTTATTAGGATTTGGATACACGGCCACAGAAACTCCCCGAATCAAGATCTCTTAAGCCCCCGAATGTGCAGAGAGATCCTAGTTCTCCTGAGGACCTCTATCAGCAGCTTACTGATAAGAACCGCGCTATCGAGGTCCTCAAGCGCCGTCTGACCAACCAGCAGATCCAGCTCGGCTATTATCTGCACAAGAACTTGGCCACTGAGGCAGTGCTGGAATTCTCCAATAAATGCATTCCTCATCTGGCTGAAGATAGTACGCAGCTAAGTCTGGCGATGTACAAGTTCATCAGGGATACAGGAGGGAAAACAAGATTAGTTCAGTTGAGGGAGAAGTTGACGGAGTATAATAACAGAGTACACAAGGTAGATCAGTTATTATAGAATTAAAGGAATATTAAGTATTTACTGGGTTAAAAAGTTATATAAAAGTTGTCACAGATGGCGGGATTCGTGAATCATTCAGCAAACGAAATTAGTAGTTAGTGGTATTAGTTATGATTAATGGTTATAATTAGTAGCTAAACCAGCGTTTAGAATAGTAGCCTTCGATTTGCTAAACATCTCACCTCAAATGTGCTGAGTTTTTTTTTTTTTTTAAGTGAGTTAACAATAAATAAAACGGCTTTAGCTATTTGAACTGACTGATTTGTTTGTATTTATAATAAGTATTCCTCTTGTATACATTATATTTATTGTTTGAATTTTAAGGGCCTTTTGTACTCTCACTTTTACACTCCCAATCATTGACAAATAATAAAGGCTCTGATTTTAACCAGAATAAATATTTTAGAACGACAAAACACATGCATCTTTTTATTTTTTTACACACTCTTGACAACTGCTACTAACCAACTTGAAAACATATACATATTCTTCTTCTTGTCTGAAGTCGAATAATATTACAAAAGAAATACAAAATAAATGGCGGCAAACAATATCGAATATAATATTTTAACACTCCCACTTATTCGATATTGTTTAAATTAACAATATTGAGCATCTTAATTAACATATTGAACAAATCTTTAGTTATAGGCTTTGTTAGTATGTCTGCAAGTTGTTTTCTTGATTCAACATACGATAATTTAATATAACCTTTCTTGCAAACATCTCGAACAAAATGGAACCTGACATCTATATGTTTGGTTCTTTTGTGAAATTCAGGGTTTCTTGCTAATTTGATGGCTGACTGATTGTCTACGTTAATAACAATTGTTTGTTGGGGAAAATTTAATTCGGACATCATGGACTGCAGCCACAGTGCTTCCTTTGTGCCAAGTCCCAATGATATGTACTCTGCCTCGGTAGTTGATTGAGCAACAACACTTTGTCGCTGGCTTGTCCACGAGACAGGGCCTCCTGCTAACAGAAAAATATAACCACTAGTAGATTTTCTTGTTTCACAACACCCCGCATAGTCTGCATCAGTGTAACCGATCACTTTTATATCTGTCTCAGTCCCGTACACTATACCGTAGTTCAATGTTTGTTTTAAATAACGTATTATACGTTTAACGGCTTGCCAGTGTTCATCAGTCCACTTGTTTAAGAATCTGCTTGCTTGACTCACTGCATACGCAATGTCAGGGCGGCTTACGGTAGCCAGAAAAATCAGCGAACCGACAGCTTCGCGATATGGTTCTTTTCTAGTACACTCACTCACTTTATCATTTACAGTTTTAAGATGCAGTCCTGGTTCAGCAGGTATATTAGCAGATTTGGCTTCCGTCATGTTGAAAGTTTTAATTATTTTCTTAGTGTAAGCTTGTTGACTTATCATGATTATTTTCTTTTCCCGATCGCGCACTATTTCAAGTCCAACAAATTGTTTTGCTTCACCAATAGTAATTTCAAAATCTGTTTTTAATTTTGTCAGCAATTCATTTATTGCTTTTTGCGATGGAGATGCAATTAGTCCGTCGTCTACATACAGCGCTAGATAGATTGACTCACCATCAAACTGTCCGACAAACACGCACTGATCACTGTTCAACTGCTTGAATTTATACTTATTTAAAAAGTTCACAAATTTAATATTCCAGCAACGTGGTGCTTGTTTTAAACCGTAGAGGCTTTTATTCAGCTTACAAACACTATTTGGTTGTTCTTCGTTGACAAAACCGTATGGCTGCTCCATATATATTATTTCTTGCAGTTCCCCATAAAGGAATGCAGTTTTGACATCGAAGTTTGCAAGTTCGTAATCTTTTGCTGCTGCTATGGAAAGTAACAAACGAATGGAGTCGTACCTCACAACTGGAGCAAATGTTTCTTCAAAATCGATTCCTGCTTGTTGAGTAAACCCTTTTGCTACGAGTCGTGCTTTAAACCTAATTGGATTACAATTTGAGTCAGTTTTAATTCGATAAACCCACTTATTTTTAATTAAGTGACAGTTTTCGGGTATTGGGACCAATGTCCAGGTTTTATTTCTATGTAGAGCATCAATTTCTTCTAGCATTGCTGTTTTCCATTCTTTGTTGTTATTACTGTTCACAGCTTCTTCATATGTACGAGGTTCTTCTGTAACTGCAGCAAAAGCTGCTGCTTCATAGTAGTCTGGACGCCGTAAGTTCTCTCTAGCACGTAAAGCACGTTGATCTTGATTTTCTTCCAGGTTTTCTTCTGTTATTTCTCCAACTTTAATTTCAGCTTCTTCCTCTTGCTCTTCACAGTTTCCAAAGATAAGCCGAACATTTGTAACTTCTTTATTTTTGTCTTCTATCATCTCATTTTCATTGAAAGTTACATCATGACTAATTTCAATTTTTCTACGCGTTTTATCCCATAATCGATAGTTTTCTGAATGTCCTTCGTATCCTACAAGCATTAATCTTCTACTTTTTGGCTCCCACTTCTTACGTAGCTGCGGTGGGATAGACATAAAGGCTGTACTTCCAAACACTCGAATGTGTTTAACTTCAGGTTTTCTATTAAACCATTTTTCATACGCGCTTGCACCGTTGACTTGTGATGATAATGTGCGATTTAGGATGTGTACGGCAGTATTGACAGCTTCAGACCATAGTTCTGTTGGCACATTTTTATGAAAGATCATTGAACGTGCACTTTCGACAATTGTACGCATTTCACGTTCTGATCGCCCATTTTGTTGAGGCGTATATGGGGCTGATGTTTCATGAATTATCCCTTTACATCGTAAATACTCTTCAAACTCAGTATTCTTGTATTCGCGCCCGTTGTCGCTGCGCAATATCTTGATTGCATTACCTGTTTGAGTTTTAACCATAGCTTCATATTCTCTGAATCTATTTAGTACTTCGGATTTATATCTCACAAAAAAGACAGTTCTGTAGCCAGTACAATCATCCTTGAAAAGTACAAAGTAACGAGATCCACGAGGCGATTCAATACTCATGGGTCCACAGACGTCACTGTGAACCATCTCACCTGGTTTATCAGCTTTTGGTCGTGTTGAAGTGCGATGTGGTTTGCGTGCTTGTTTTCCAAGTTGACAAGCTTCACAGAAGGTTTCTTCGTCGTCATTAATTTGTAGACCTTCCACTGCATTACTTTTACTGCTATCTTTTATTGATTTAAAGTTTATGTGCCCTAGACGTTCATGCCACAATTTTAATGATTCGCTTTTGGCAACATTACATTTATATACAGGTTTATTTCTAAATAGCATCTTCCAGAGATTATTGTTGCGAACACCCACGCATGACAATTTTCCATTTTCATTATGAAATTCACACTTTTCTGGATAAGCATGAAAAGTGAATTTTTTATCGGTCATGACACCAACTGAAAATAAGCTTCTTTTTAACTCAGGAATGAATAATACATTTTCAATAGTTCGATCATGCCACTTGCCATTTACAAGAGCTTGTATTTCAATTGTTCCTATCTTCATGGCTGATATTATTTTATCATTTGCGACTTTAACTAAAATCGGCTTTTCTAGTGATTTTAATTTCGCAAACCAATGTTTCTGATTTGTCATGTGCACACTAGCACCAGAATCACAGATCCAACTTTGCTGATCATCTTCTGAAGTTGTTGAGTAAAATTTGGATATATCTGTGTTATATGCTGATTCAGTCTTCTTTGCATCTTCATCAGCAATTCGTTTTCTGCATTCGCGAAACCAGTGGCCTTTCTTCTTGCAATAGTTGCAGTTTGTTGTCTTCTTTCTTTCAGCAATATTTTCTTTCTTTCTTTCAGCAATATTTTCTTTCTTCTTATCCTTTGCTTGACGACCATAATTTTTAGTTGATTGATTTTGTAGCTTCGTTTGCAAGGCTTGAACTTGCAAAGCTAATTTTGTAACTTCATCTTCACTCGTTGTCATTCTAGATTCTTCTTTTAATAATCGTGCAGTTAAATTGTCAAATGTTTGCTGGTCAGAAGATACAGAGTCCCAAGCAGTTCGAAATGCATTGTACTTTGATGGCAAACTGCTTATTACTTTTGAGCATACTGCACTGTTACTTACAGTTTCATTTAAATCTTTTAGCTCCTTTACTAGTGACTCAATTTTCGATACATGTGTAGAAATTTTATCATTTTCAGCCATTCGATAATCATAGAACCGCTGCCACAGAAGTTCACGAGAAATCTCAGTTTTCTGTTCATGAATGGATTTCAGCTTTGACCACATGGTCGCTGCTGTCTCACAATTAACAAGACATTGTATTTGATCTTGTGTTATTGTTGTAAGTAAAATTACTTGAGCTCGGGCATCTTTCTCATCCCATTCTTTCCATTCTAGTTTTGTTCTGTCTTCTGGTTCAGTTTTTATGCCTTCCACAATGTCTTTTAACTTTTCAGCCTTAAATATAATCATTACACTAAATTTCCAGATCTGGAAGTTTGTGCCGTCAAATTTAGTCAATTGCGCTAGTTCGTGCTTGGTCGTTGACATTTTGATACTTTATTCTTTTCTTTTAAAGACAGTACTTCAATTTCTACCCATTCGCTAGTATGCAGTTGTAGTGTCTGGGCCCATAACCATTATATTTATTGTTTGAATTTTAAGGGCCTTTTGTACTCTCACTTTTACACTCCCAATCATTGACAAATAATAAAGGCTCTGATTTTAACCAGAATAAATATTTTAGAACGACAAAACACATGCATCTTTTTATTTTTTACACACTCTTGACAACTGCTACTAACCAACTTGAAAACATATACATATTCTTCTTCTTGTCTGAAGTCGAATAATATTACAAAAGAAATACAAAATAAATGGCGGCAAACAATATCGAATATAATATTTTAACAGAAGAATATCTTAAAACTAGTCCAAAAATAATTGCTGATACCCCATTCATAACCGAGTAAAACATCTCAGCAAGTGGGTTGAAATTAATAGATTTATTGCAAATTGAATGATAATAATGGAATTAAGGACTACGAATAACTATTTTTATCGGTAAAGTAGCACACTTCATTCAAAATTGGAGATTAAATGTCACAACTCTCCCAACAAGATTTTTGCGTATTCTTTTTTTTGTTTACTAGATTTTATGAAGGAAGTAAAATATTGCAATATTTTACTTCATTACACGGGGTATTTCCTTTAAAACAACCACCGCTTTTTTGGGCTTTCAAGAAAAATGTTATATAGAATAAATGATCAAGAATAAGGGGCTAATTTATCAGCAATAACAAACCAGAAATTTAACCAGTGGTTCTCAAACGGTACAATAAATTTATATTTTTTTTAATGGTACCTATAGAATTTTTTGGCCCATTAGATAGAGATTTTTTTCTGATTTCAACGATGTAAATATTGTATAGGGTTATTTCGAGAAGAAAGGTGTAAAAATTAACTATAGATGTAAAACTGCCATGTTACGCTGCGAGGCTGTATTTAGCGCTGTCTGAGGAGTGGAAGTCTAACTAAAGCCATGCATATAGGCAACTCGGCACACATTTATGCTACTCGCAATATTGTTTCATTATGTAATATTACTTTAGATTTATTTAAAAATAAATCAATTTAAAATACTTGAATACAATATAAATATGTATTTTAGTTAAAGATTTTAAATTTTGTTTCACTGAAATGCGAAACTCCGGCGCCTTAAAGCTGGAATTTCTTGACTAAGGGAGATAACCCCTACAGAAAAATCCGGGTCCTCCTGATATGGGGGTTTAGCTGTGGGCCAACACCCTGCACTTATAAAAAACACAAATCGTTAAAAGTCCTTGTAAGAAAAACTCGCAGTGATTCAAAATTAAATATCTGCAGTAATACTTTATATGGAAAACCACGATATGGGTAATAATTCATTATTTTGTAATATAAATACTTAAGAAACCTTTTCTAGGTACTTTCAATGCAAGTGATTTGATTTTCATAAAAAAGGATACCAAATTAAGGCACAATAATCCAATTTCGAGCGAATAAAAGCAAAATATAATATGAACTAACAATACACATAATCACTAAACACATCAAAATTTTAAAATTTGAGACTCAAGTGACAACTAATTACCGATGTAATAGCGAACTGTAAACTATCTAATAGGCTAAAATAGTATATTATTAACCTAGGTAGGGAAGACTATCATTATTGATCTAGCGTCAACGTCAAGATTGTATCCCGAGCTGAAAGCGAGGGATATAAGACGCTGGTCAATAATGGTCTTCCCTACCAATGTAAATATACTATTTTATTCACTACTAGCACCTACATATTTTCTAATTAATGATTTTTAAATTGATAATAACGAAGCATATTGAAATGAACATTTGTTTTGTAATATTTCAAAATCAAAGTAGGTTTCATTTGTTTTTTTTGAACGTTTGACGTTTCTTCAGTTTGAATCATTTGAATCTTGTGTGAATCAATTTTTACCATTAGTTATGAGTAGTGAAAGTGACATTAACTGCACTCCTTCAGAATTAAGGCAGCGGGCTGAAAATGTATATAATTTATTACTGCCAGAAAAATCAAAAAGAAAATATATGAATATTTATTCAACATAACTCTATTATTTTACAATGTCACCAACGTTACTTGATTCCAGTGTTGCCAACATACATCTATGTATTCCTATATCTCTATTTTTGATAATTTGATTTCTGAGAAATTCAGTCTTATTGTGAATTTGTAGTATTATAGACCAAGTTTACTGTATATAATATACACTTTTTTAATTTATTATATGGTTTTGGAAGTATAAAAGTTACTATCAATATTGACATTTAATAGAGGTCGGTAATCATTACCGACCTTGGTAGGTAATTATCGGTAATCATGGTTACAATGTACAGGTAGGAAAAAACAATTTCGCTTGTCAAATAAAAGTACATAATTGCGGTTGCTTAGGCTAGTAGTGAATAAAATTATATACGGTATCTCTCTTCTCGATATAATCGTTATACAACCCTATACAGTGTTTACATCGTTGAAATCAGAAAAAAATCTGTATCTAATGGGCTAAAAAATTCTATAGGTACCATTTAAAAAAATATAATTTTGTTCTACCGTTTGAAATCTACTGGTTGAATTTTCGGTTTGGTATTACTGATAAATTAGACCCGTATTTTTGATAATTTATTCTATATAACATTTGTCTCGAAAATCATTAGTTCGCTCAAAGAAAAAAACGCTGGTTGTTTTAAAAGAAAAACCCTGTATATTGACAGTCGATAAAACATTTCAGTAAATTTGAAATATTATATAATAATTTTTTATTTGTCATATAGAAAAGTTCAACAAAAGTTTTCTTACATACATATAACACAGATACGAAATTATTTTTACAATAAGACAACGACATTTTAGAAATGTTAATATCAGAGTATCGAACCCGCCAAAAACTGGGTTCGGTTCAGGTTCAGGTTAATTCGTTTTATGAAAAATGGGTTTGTGTGCAGTTCTGGTTCAAACATTAATAATATTTGCGGTTTTGTTCCGGGTTCAGGTTCGGTTCAACATAATGAAAATTGAATTACTTTTTTGAATAACAATCTTTATATAGAAATAATTTAAAACACATACAGCATCGCAGACAGAGAAGGCGTCGATTATCGGCTATAAGTATTACGATTACGTTTACGTTTCGAACTGAAAATGAACCTGAACCTGAACCGGAGTTGAACCCTGAGTCAGATTTTTTATACCCGGTTCGGTTTCGACTCTGATTCAATTGAAAAATATATCTGAGGTTCGGTTCTGGGTTTGGGTTCGCTAAAATTTTAAGGTTTGGTTCCGGTTTTGGTTCGGTTCAGGTTCGGGTTCAGTGCCCTGGTTAATATGTAACAGAATAATAAAATTAGTATTAATTTAATTTTCAATTTAATACAAATGCAATTATTTTTCTATTTAAAGCAATTGTCATACTCAACAAATTCCATAAGGACTATTTCTGCAATACATCTATTTCATTCTACTTTGTTCTATGATTAGCTAGTCTGTTAACCGTTAACGATAAGTTTGGAGTTTACAAACTGTTGCGCCAACCGTACTTATCAAAGACCTTAGCTGTGCTAATTTCGTTATTGAGAACGTTGTAGTCATACTACGTATGTCAAGCTTTCAGCTCTAACCGCAAATACTAAAACCCTAGCTACTAATTGCGTATTGCGAACAAGGTTTAAGAGATACAAGAATGGTTGATTTAATTAAAATTCCTAATATGAAATAATATGGAACAATTGTTTCCAGTGCATTGCCTTTTAAAAAATGTGTATTGTTTTTCAATTTTATTGTTAGGTTTGTTGTAACTGATATAATGTTTAATTATAGGATTACAGGGTGTCTCATTTTCGATGTTTTTTTTTTTTTGTTTCTCTGGTGATAATAGAGCAAAACCGTTTGCACTTTCCAGGGTCAACTTTTCGAGAAAAGTTTAATAGTTACCACAAGATTTTTCGATATTCTTTTGTTTTTGAGCTACAGGCAGAAACTCGTTTTTCGCTTATTTCGAAAACATCTCATATCTTATTTATTATAAGAGAAAAATATAACACAAACTTGTATTTTTTAAAATGGAAATCAATGTTGAAAATTTGTTGTGTTTTTAAATATAAAATCAATAAGCTCATGTACAAATATCCCAGCCTATTTTACTATATTCCAATTGAGTTTAATTTAATTTAAATTTCCTCGCCTAAGGTACTTCTGAGACAAGAACAATTGATTCGACAAGGATTTGGATTTGACGAAACAGATAATTTAAAACAAATAGAAGAATCAACAGCCATTGTCCAAGACAAAGAACAATCAAAGAAATATTATCAAACAGCAAAACTAGAACTTTGCAGTCAGTTACTGGGTATAACTCTCCAAGTACGGAAAGAATTGGAGCAGTTCAGGGCATGTGCGGAGAATATTGTCCGACTGGAAGAAGAACGGAATGCTTTAGGTAGGAATGCCAGGAATTTATTTCATTTTACTCAAACTGAATGTAAGATGAGATTGTTACTTGAATCTTGAGTGAATTGTACAGTGAAATGTCTAACAGCATAGTTTTGCTCATTTAAAATGTAGAGAAAAGTTTTATAATTGCTTTTGAGTTTTAGTTGCGTACTTAGAGGAGGAACTGATTTCTAAAGTTTTATAATTTTAGAACACGAAAAACATTCCACTATAAATTCATGTAATTAACAATAATTTAACACATTTGGTTCGTTTATTAAAATTTATAACTACGTACACACATTTACGCTATTAGCCGCAATCTGCCAGTGATATAAGTTTAAAACTAATAATTTATGAACAAGGCTTACATTATATAGGACACATTACTCGTTTATAAGCGGCATTTGTCTATAGTGGGTGTTTGAAAAATTAGGCAGAAATAACTATTTTCTTTATTATTAATTTTGACCTAATGTTTAAATTACAAAGTTCCGTGTGACATTAAGCACCACTTTTTGATGTTAAATATGTAACGATCCTGAATTCTACTTCCGGTTTCACCGGAAAGCAATTTAAATTAGTTTAATAGTGATGCCAAATACTATGTATCATTTTTATCAAAAAATATTTGTTTGAGGTAATATTGTGATTTGCTTTATGGAAGATGACTATTTAAGGTCACTTGTTCGAAGAAAGAATACACAGCACTTAATACAGTAGTGCTTAGCAACATTTCATGTTAGAAAGAGGGACATTATTTGACGTATGTAGTTTGTTGTGTCATAGTCGCCGACTTTTCTATTACACAGGGGGGCCAAAATTTTTTCAAAAATATTAAAATTTATTGTTTTCATAATTGTTTTTATTTTATGAAATATATATCTTATCTTATTAAAAATACAGAAAAATTAAATAAAATATGTTTGAAGTACACGAATCTTGTTATAGTTTTAAAAATATTACAACGAACAGTGTTTTTTTTAATAAAGATTTTTGCAATTATATTTAAATTGAGCTCATTTGTAATTCTTACATGACATTTATATATAGCGACATGATTTAACCTGTCTTGTACCATTGTCGATTGTAAGTATATTTTTAAACAACCGATATTATACAAGTTGTCATAGGTATTCCATTAATTTTAAATTTTAAAATTGTGTTATAATTATAAACTTACCAGTTGACTTATTTTTGAATTTTGAATGCTTTTATTGTAACATATATTTTTATAATAATAAGATAACAGTAGTATCTTATGCACCCTCATGAAAACTAAGCAAACGACACTACTGAATTTGTTAGAATGGGCGGAGCAAAAATCTGAATTCATACAATTCGTAGATAACCTTGATCAGACATCTTTCAAAATTTTTACTGTATACTGGGTTCTACTGTATGTTATCATTCATCCAACTCATTGAAAAATATTTCACGTGCTACCAATACTACATTTGCAAGAACACGAAACTCCATATTCCGCTACTATTCAAATAAATACGGTTAACATAAAATCATATTAGCAATAATAGTCTGAATTTACACTCATTACAAAAGTATCTAACGCACAGACTGCACAATTCGTTTTTTCGCAACTCAAGCATAGCACAAAATAACCGAACGCACCTCATATAACAATGTACAGCAAACGCCCAACGTGATGAAAATATATCAGCAGAAGATCAAATTACCCTTACTTCAGATGGCTAAGCACAAAATTAGTTTCGAATCAGTGGCGTAGCATTGTTAAGTAGTATTTCAATATCCATATACTGCATTGAATTTCTGGTTGGCACTTGGTGAACATATTTTAACAATTAGAGTATGGACTTTTGATGTTCTTTAATTCTTTGTATAAATTACTTTCCGCTTGGGCCATTAAAGGGTCACATTCAATTTAATACACGCCGGTAATTTAAAAAATCTGATGTGGACACCACACGTCTTCCTTGTACAATTATTAAACTATACATATTTTTTTAATAACTAAATTACGAAATATTAATTTTAACTTCAAAACGGTAAGATATATAGCGACCATAATCTAACCCGGTTCTTTTTAAAGAGAGTTTTGATTACAACAAAGAAATATTTGATTACAACAATGAATATGACTAATTTCACAATAAAAATATAATATTTGTTATTGTACGACTCATAAAATTGCACGTATTTAACGTAATTTGACATGAACATTTTTTTTATGTTTTTGTCCTAATCCATAGCAAGCTTTATTACAAAAACAAAAAATCTGATGTGGACACCACACGACTTCCTTGTACGATTATTAAACTATACATATTTTTTTAATAAATAAATTACGAAATATTTTTTTTAACTTCAATACAGTAAGATATATAGCGACCATAAAGAGAGTTTTTAAAGAGAGTTTTGATTACAACAAAGAATTATTTGATTACAACAATGAATATGACTAATTTCACAAAAAAATATAATATTTGTTATTGTACGAATCATAAAATTGCACGTATTTAACATAATTTGACATGAACATTTTTTTTTATGTTTTTGTCTTAATCCATAGCAAGCTTTATTACAAAAACAAAAAAGTATATAATTTTTAAATTTACATATCTCGCTTATACAAAGGGCTAATTTAATAATACTTGATGTGCTAGACGCAGAAATTAATTCTCTAAAACTTTTATTTGAAGCATTTATTTCTAAAATCAAAATAAAATCATTTTATTCAAGAAAAACTGTTAACAACTTCAGTAATGTACCACTTCCGGTTAGCCTATTTTAACTAAAATCTATTATGTTATTTCGATTGACATAAAAGTCTTGTATACCAAATTTGAAAAGTTTTGTATTATATTTTAAAACAGTTTTTCATTAAAATCTATTATAGGCTTTTCATGTAAAGTGCCACTTCTGGAAATTGTGTAATAACCAGAAAGGGAGGTGCACAACTAGATGTTATAGGAGTCCTAAATACAAAACTTCAACTTTCTACGGCTTACCGTTTTTGAGTTATGCGAGATACGTACGTACGGACGTACGTACGTACGTACAGACGTCACGACGAAATTAGTCAAAATGGATTCAGGGATGGTCAAAATGGATATTTCCGCTGAAATCTGGAAACCGAAATTTTTCGCGATTACAATACTTCCTTTACTTACGTAGAAGGAAGTAAAAAGTATATAATTTTTAAATTTACATATCACGCTTATACAAAGGGCTAGTTTAATAATACTTGATGTGCTAGACGCAGAAATTCTCTATAACTTTTATTTGAAGCATTTATTTCTAAAATCAAAATAAAATCATTTTATTCAAGAAAAACTGTTAACAACTTCAAGTAATGTACCACTTCCGGTTAGCCTATTTTAACCAAAATCTATTATGTTATTTCGATTGACATAAAAGTCTTGTATACCAAATTTGAAAAGTTTTGGATTATATTTTAAAACAGTTTTTCATTAAAATCTATTATAGGCTTCATGTAAAGTGCCACTTCTAGAAATTGTGTAATAACCATAAAGGGAGGTGCACAACTAGATGTTATAGGAGTCCTAAATACAAAATTTCAACTTTCTACAGCTTACCGTTTTTGAGTTATGCGAGATACGTTCGTACGTACAGACGTCACGACGAAATTAGTCAAAATGGATTCAGGGATGATCAAAATGGATATTTCCGCTGAAATCTGAAAACCGAAATTTTTCGCGATTACAATACTTCCTTTACTTACGTACTAGGAAGTAAAACTGAATTAAAGAACATCAAAAGTCCATAAATAATAACAAATTTAGTATTGGTTTTGCCGCACATTGTGTAGAACAGAAACATACTTTAACGTTTAACGGTAACTTGAAAGTATTGCACGAGCAACAAAAAAGATTAAAGTTAAAGTGGAAAATTTAGAAACTCAAAAAGATAATAACTTATTTGTTAATTTGTTGTACCTCTTCTTTTGTAGACTTGCATGCGTTTTATGTTAATAAATTAGTATTATTATTGAAATCTATCATTTGTTACGTGCCCATGTTTTATTTTTATTGGTTTAACTTCAATTATGTTTATTATTTTAAAATCCAACATTATTCTTTTTTATATTTAAACTCTTTTAAGTTAAATATGGAGCACGCTACTGACATTTTTCGCACCAATGGTGCTTAAGGAAGGCATTGCCTACTATGCGTGGGTCTTCGCTATCACCCGTGAATTTTGCTGTATTTATGTGTTGAAGTTTTCACATGAATTAAGAGCAACATAGATTATCTTTGAAGTTTTATACCAAAACAGACAACGTTTTCAAGTTTTTATATGCTTAATATAACAATTTATGTTAGAAAGCATCACAATGTACCAATTTCATCAACTTAGATAACTCAAACAGTTATTTCAAGATCTTTCTGTGCTAACTCCTTCGTCTTCGTTGTAATTATCGGAGTTATGTAACAATTCGGCACGTTTATGTCAATACCAAATGTTACAAGTTTCCTTAATTAAATGAAAATATTTTAGTTTGTGTTTCCTCGCGTTATTTGGTTTAAAGAAGTATCAGCGTTTAATTTACACCAACGAGAAAGTTGATGACAAAATGAACACCGCAATGCCGCATTGATACTGACGTGACTAAAATTTTTTAATTAAACTTACGTAAAAGAAAAACGGCGGCGATAATTGAATGAGAATTGCAGTAGACAATAAGAAAGAGAATTACTGAAATTAGTCTTCTAAAATAAACTAAAGGAGTTAATAAAATTTTATACTCCTATTTGTAAAGTTGATACTTTACACATTGGAGTGTGTAAAGTAAACGATTTTTGTAATTTATTTACTATTCACATTATAGAGCTACAGTATTTTTTTTTTACAAATGTCCGATTAAGATCATCCGTATCATGAACTAATTAACAAATTGGCATACATTTATCTCTCACATTTGCCATAACACGAAGCGTGTGCGATAAAGATGGGTATAACACGGTTGTCTTTCAAAAATTCATATTGCTTCGACTAATAAACTTACCAGTTGACTTAGTTTGGAATTTTGAATGTTTTACTGTAACATATATTTTTATAATAATAAAATAACAGTAGTATCTTATGTACCCTCATAAAAACTAGGTAAACGACACTACTGAATTTGTCGAACTAGATGGAACTAAAATCTTAATTCATACAATTCGTAGATGACCTTGATCGGACATACAGTGTGTTCAAATAAAAACTTAACTCGGAGTAGGCTACGAAGAAAGAAACGTATGTCAATTTAAAAGTATTTAATTGAATGTCATTTTGACACGAGAAATTGTCAAAAATGTTATCTAAAGAAATCAGAGTTGTACTACTAGAATGGCAATGTTCTCTTTCTTTCTTTATTATCTTTTTCTCCTTAAAATTACAATTCAAGATCAATTTTGACAATTTGAATTTCGAAATGAATAAAGATCAGACATACGTTTTTCTGTTCATAGCCTACTCCGAGGTTTTTTTTTTAACACACTGACTGGTATAGTTTGGTTCACGAAAGATGACAATTCAAGGCCATTTGTTCGAAGAAAGAATAAACAATATTTTATATAGCGGTAGTATAGCAACATTATGTTTTAGAAAGAGATAGATTATTTGACGCATGTCTACGTGATTTATGCTATATGACAGATATACGTTCCATATTCATATTGCTCTCTAACACACTAAAAGTAATAGGAACGTATGTCGATGAGTTGCTGGTATGCAATTATCTATTGAACTGCCCTCTACGTTAAAGCAAATCCAGTGGCGGAGTTTGTTTTTTGAATTTGACGCACGATTTGACGTTTAATCAAAATCAACGAATAAGTTTCTAATTTTGTTCCGCGATTTAATTGAACATAATCATGGGAGAGAAAGGAAAAACTTTGCGAAGGCAAGCTATTCAATTTGTGCATAATGAACACGAATATTTTCAACGGGATTTTGAATGATTAAAATGTATCCACAAATATTATACCTGGTGCACGCCTATGTGTATGGAATGTAGTGAAGTTATTTGCAAGTAATATTATACCAGATGGTTTAAAAATGACCTTGAATTGTCATCTTTCGTGAACCAAATTATAGCACAAGCCTGGTTTTAACTATAACGCTATTGGCATGTATTTTTAAGATCGCAGCGCTGGGGTGGCAAGTTTTGAACTACAGGTTGAATGAGATATGAGGTTAACCAACTGTCAAATGGGCAAACACATAACTTATAGTATTGTGTATTTCTCAGAGTACTTTATTATATTTAATTTTCTTTTTATATTTTTTATAGTAGGTTTTATATTATCCATTCAGGGTAAATTAATGTAAATTCCTAGTACATTTTTATAAAATTTTAACTTAAATTGTACCTATAACCACTTCTGTTTTAGATGATATCTTCAAAGAAATAATTAAAATAGCAAAATTTCATGATTATATTTCGTATTCATTTGTGAACATTAGTAATAGGATATATTCGTGGAAGTGAAGATAACTTAAATGATATTTTTGTGAACATTTATAAAACTAACCTCGTTTTGAAACAAAGTTTTCTTTGAAATATAATGAATAAATCTTCAAAGTATACAAGACGGATATATTAATTTATAATTATTTGATCCACGCACTATATTATTATCTTTTTTTCATCTTGTCAAGCATATTTTTAATGTAAATACGAACTTTTCGATTACGCGGGAATTCGTGACAACATAATTTATTGCCTTTCTAACGGGACAATGTGCACTCAAGTAAGCAGCAATATTTGTTACTCATATTACAATATATATGTCAATTTAGATACACAAATACATATAATATTTAACAAATTTTTAATATTATAATTTAATAAAAAGTCAACCTGTAGTTCATTATTTTGCCACCAGATGTCATATCGCTTAGCAATACTTGCCAATTTTAATAAATGTCAAATTGCATTATTTAATAATAATAATAAATAATATAAAACTTATCAAAATATGACTTTAAGCAGAACATAGTTTGTATTCAGACAAATATTTAAAAAAAAATCGTTCTCTAAATATAAGGGTAAAGTATTGAAATTTGAATTTGACACTACTTAAAACAGCGTTTTAGTTAAAACAAAGCTTGTGGTACCAGCCACAGTATTTAAAAAAATACTGTATAGTTTGGTTCACGAAAGATGACAATTCAAGGTCATTTATTAACCGTATGGTATAATATTACTAGCAGATAACTTCACTGCATTTCGTATACATAGACGTGCAACATGAAATAATTATGGATACATTTTAACTGAAAAAAATAAGTGTAATTTATATGAAAATTATGTTTCTTTTTAAATAACGCCTTTCTCAAAGATTTATGTTCTTCACCTATGTATTTGCAAAACTCAAAAACATAGACTTGACAAAAACCATGGAATAATAATTTGATTTAAATGTCAACGTCACTGGGTAATTATTAGAACAGAGGGCAGTGCAGTAGATAATTAGATATCTGTAACTCTACGACATACGTCATTATTATTTGTAATGTGTTAGTATGGGGTCTCGTGGCCGTGTGCCTGAGTGTCTGGTCGCGAATCTGGGGACCCGGGTTCGATCCCGACCGACGCCAAAAATTACATCGCATTTTAATGGCACAAAATTGACCCCTGTGGCGCACTCTCCACGCCAGCAATGAGTGCCCGTGAGGTGACGCTTGGTAAGCGCCCGCACGGTACAAATATTCCATCATTACCGATATCTGTATACGAAGCAGATTGGCACACCCAGCAATGGGTAATATGCCGTGATGAAATATTTATTTATTTATTTTATTTTTGTGTTAGAAAGTAATGACACCATTTACGTATATCTGTCACACAACATAAATTGTATAGACATACATCAAATAATCTTTCTCTTTTTAACATGAATTGTTGCTAAGTTACTAATGTATAAAGAGCTGTGTATTCTTTCCTCGAACAAGTGACCTTGAATTGTCATCTTTCGTGAACCACGGTATAGCACTCAACGCAACTCCCCCTGAACGAAATAAAAGGAACAAATGCTTGTTGTCTGGCTGCGAATAATTTTGACAAGTTATTTTTATTGACAAGTTTTTATTGGCAATTAGAATTTTCTGCGCTATTTTTGCTTCTTTCTATTATTATTATTTCATGCTCAAGAAGAATATATGCAATGTTCATGTCTAAAAATGACTTAAATTAACATCATTTCACGTTATAAATATCCCTATTACCTTGTTCCGCTCTTTCTTATCTGAATTAACGTATAGACAATAAAATTTATTTGTTTCTGAACCAAAGTGTGTAATTTCTGCTGAATCCATAATGAGTATTAATTATTAAAAATTGAAAAAAAAACCGTTAATATAACAAAACGTCAAAACTCAATACATAACATAAACAAACACGCACATGCGCAGATGTAATCAGTTCACTCGAAAAATTTCTGGGTGCTTTACGGAGGCAGGGACGAGGTAAACGGGTAGATCAGATTAGTCTATCCCATTTAAAAGGTACCACAATAAGGGAGATAAATGCTGCAAAGTATAAAATATGTGTTAATGTTGTGATCAAGGATACTTCACTGAAATAGGTTATTCTGTTTTTTGTTTACTCTATCTACTCGAATAGGATGATTTATCTGAAACAAAAGAAATTAAAAATATATGATTTTTTAAATCTTTTTATATACTTACTAGGGACATAAATAAAGTTCGCGACCTATCCAGTAGATTGCAGTAATGTATCAAATATTATTGTTTCATGAAACGACATAAAGTACATAAACGTAGGTAACCTAAATATTTGGCGTGTCTCAGGACATGTTGGTCCATTTTGAAAGAAATACGACGAATTTTATCGATCGGTTTGTAACCATATATTTTATGAGTCCTGGATTTTGGATCCATTATTATACTCTAGACCTCTAGAGTGATTAGAGAGAGGCTAGAGAGTCAAAACAACGGTCATAAAAATGGAAACACAGATTCGAAAAAAAAAAATCAGTTCTACCCGTTAAAAAAGTTATGGCATCAATTTTTTTTTTTGATGCTAAAGGGATATTTTTGATTAGCCTATCTTCCTAGAGACCAAATAATACTGCGAAATATTATTATAACCTTTTATCTTGATTGGACAAAGAAATTCGGAAAAGGCGACAAAGATTGTTAAAAAAGAAAATATTTTTTTATCATGATAACATAGGCATCCATACAAATGCTGACTTGAGGTACGAATTGTCTCTTTTGAATTTCCACTTGTTTTGAAATTATTATAAAATTCATGTTGGTCGACGATTTTCTTCGTATGCTCTAATACATTGCTGCCAAAATTGTAATTTTGGATATGAAAAATCCCATATCTCACGGTATAATATACTAGTATAGTATTTTTTTTAAAGATGTCCGATCAAGGTTATTTGTATCATGAACGAATTAACAAATTGGCATACATTTATCTCTTTCCTTTGCAAAGGCTATAAGCGTGTACGATAAGGATGGATATAACACGCTTGTCTTTCAAAAATTCATAATGCTTCAACTAAGTTAAGACATTCCACTTTAAAACGATCCTTGTTATTGATAATACTTTCTTTGTAACGTAAGTTTATTTATTAATTCAGATACATTACCTTGATTCATAGTTGTACGAATAACGTTATCTTCTGTTATACATTTGCTAATAAACTTACCAGTTGACATATTTTTGAATTTTGATTGCTTTTAGTGTAACATATATTTTTATAATAATAAAATAACAGTAGTATCTTATGTACCCTCATGAAAATTAAGCAAACGATACTACTGAATTTGTCAGAATGGGCGGAGCAAAAATCTGAATTCATACAATTCGTAGATAACCTTGATCCGGGACATCTTTAAAAATTTTTACTGTAGATTATTATTTAGAAGAATTGATTTTCCAATTTTGTATTAATAATTAAATAAGTAATTCAGCGCTATTTAGTAAAGAAGTTGTTAAGTCTTAGCAACATTGCTAACAATTTTAACCAATAGAAACAAATGTAAAGACTGTTATTTTCATGTTTTATTCAGTGTTCGCAGTTCTTATTGGTTATTTGCTATAGCAACGTAGCTAAGACATAACAATTTCCTTACAAAATAGCGGTGCTTATGTATTTACATTTTTTCAGAATGAAACGGGTTGTTCATAATCCTTTAATTAGCCTGTATATTGCATTATTACAAACTAATATTCGATTTACGGTTAATTATAGCAACATGATTAGTAGTGGTTCAATGATTAACACGATTGCTTAGTACGAGAGAAGCTATTGGTTGAATAACTATTAGCGAATATTAGCTTAAATACAACAATGTTTAATACCAATTTTCATCGCTTTCAGTTAAATTGAACCATTTGTTAAATTGACAATATCGTAAACTAAATGAAATATGAAATGTCATATGAGTTATTAATGATAAGTCCATATTTCGATATACAGTGTATAATTAAAATGTTGTTCATCAGTATTTGTAAGCACTTTAACTTTGTATATTGTGATTTGTGATGAAAGTTAAGTATGTACGAAGGTCACGTTAGAATTATTGAGACTTTCCAATATATCCAATTTTAATTGGCACAAAGTGATCCCTCTGGTGTACTCTCCACGCCAGCAATGAGTACCCGTGAGGTGACACCTAATAAATGCCCCATGGTACAAATAAGTCATCATCATTACCGATATCTGTATACAAAGCAGATTGAACTTTACACTTGATTGAAATGTATAAACGAGTTAAATAATTCTAATCTGTCACTAATAACTAATTTAATAACGAAAAGCCTAGTTTGTTGAAGGATTTCGCAATTTCTTGCCAAAATTTATTCTTATGCATTCTTTCTCTTAGTTTCTCCTTTTTATTTCCTGTTAAGTCCAACATTAAGAGAACGGTAGCATAATCGAATTTAAATTTATCTTGTTGCTCCTCAGTCGAGTCTGTCAATTGCGATGATTGAACATAAAGTATATTTTCATCTAAAAATAATTTGGAATTAAATAATGAACTTTGTTGCAAAAATAATTATCATACCTTCATTTAACAAACTCTCGTCTGCTAATAGTAAAATAAATAAATCTGAACCTTCATTGCACATAGTTTACGATAGTGAAGTAAACAAGAAAATTTAGGTTAGATTTTTGATCGGTGGTTCCCACCATAAAATGTGTCGTTCAACAGCTACCTTTTTTGCAGGTTTTCTTTTGCTACTTTTGCTGGTCTCATTGAACGTACACACATCATCATCGTGAAAATGTTAAAATTGGATTCTAGGGACCTTAAAACGTGGTCATTTACCAAAATCTCGATATGCGATTTTTAGCACGATCCCTATACCTCCCTTAGCAAGGGTAGCGGGCGGTAAAAAAAGCCTGGGACGAGTGAAACATCCTGTATTATCGTGGTAACTGCAATAGTTTGCATGGCAAAAAAAACAGTTTTCGTTCGTTTTCTTACACCATAGCAACCAAAATAGTCACGCCTAAAACTTGCAATTGCGCGCGCAAACTTATTCTAATTGGGTAGGAGATATGAGACCAATTGCAACTTAGCCTTTGGTGTAAGAAAATGAAAACTGTTTTTTATTTCACATAAAACTTATTGCAGTCACCACGACGAATCGTCCATATAAAAATTTCATGTTATAATCCAAAATCTAACAGTGATAAAAAATTGAGCATCGCCATTTGAAAGAAAATAAAACAGTGCCCGAAAGAAGTGCCAACAAAAATTCAGTATTGTTTCAGTTAGTTATTTGAAAAACTTAAATTCAGCAAAAATGACAGACAACTTGTGGAAAATGTAGGGTAATCTTTTAATGGTAGATGAATGTAAGTGCAGTCACCGTATACTCGTCTATTCTACATCGTATTTCATACAATAGGGTCGGAATATGAGAGTGAGTGCTGAAATAAATATGCACTAGACAGATTAGAAATACTCTAACTGTAGTTTCAGTTTCTAACTTCTGAAATGTATGGGAATAGGGCAGAGTTCAAGGAATAACATGTACAAGTGAATGAGTTGGCACGAAGCCTAAAACTATTTAACTAAATATTTATTCAACGCCAAACATTCCTAGCAACGTTCACCACTTTCGTTTCGTCCTTGTCCGCATTCATAATTGAATTCTTTCCACCCCTTTAATTATTCCTACTTGCGAACTTTCTTCCTCTATTCGTACTCCAATACTGACAATAGGTACTTGTGTAGGCCTAATGTTGTTAAAGGTCGTTACCGACTAAGATATTGAGGTGACATTGGCGTTGCTACGTGCAGTAAAGGTATGCTTGAATTTCAACGAGGTGCACTAATTTCTTTATTATTTCTCGAGTCATTTCTACAATAATTTTATCCTCTATGGTGTCTCGTGGTCGTGTGTCTGAGTGTCTGGTCGCGAATCTGTAGATCCGGGTTCGAAACCAATCGAACCAAATTATTTCGAATTTTGAATGGCACAAACGTAACTCCTGTGGTGCATTCTCCAAGCAAGCAATGAGTGCCCGTGTGGTGACGCTTGGTAAACGCCTGCACGGTACGAATATGTCATCATCATTACCAATATTTGCGATAAAGCTGATTGGCCCATCAGCAATGGGTAATATGCTGTGATGATATATATTTTTTTATTCAACTTTGACATTTTAAACTGTCTTTATTAATCCTCCGTTTGTCGCGTGGCTCCCTGAAACATTTTCGATCGGGTGTGGCCTGTGAGGACCAAAATAAAAAAATCTGTTGTGGCCAGCGCAATACCTCTCGCCATTTTCATTTTATGTTGCCAAGTAGATATGGAGACCTGTGTTAGAATGACATCTAATAATAGTGTACATATAGGTGTCAAGTATCATAATTTTTCATTTAAAATTTTTCAAATTCATGTGGATTATTTTCCTCGACAAGTATATTACATACTATTGATGACAAATAAACATCAGAATATTTTTAAATTTTGAATGAAAAATTATGACAACTGTGACATCTATGTAAATAACTACTAGCCGTCATTCTGACACGGATCCTCATATCTGCGGGCCAAAGCCAACACAGTCCCATGACTACTCGCGCCCTATATATAACGAACTTAACATTTCTTGTACACATAATAATTGAAATTGTATCTTCTTACGTTCTATGAGGAATTTTGTCCTACTCTAATATGTTCAAAATTCTTCAAATTCATTGACAGTATTAGCGGTATTTCTTAAGGATATATGTAATATTAACACCTATAATTTAAATATATATATTTAATTAATAATACAATAATATATATTAAATGTACTCGTACCTCCCAGAAAAATCTGATTTTTGACACTGACATTTTGCATTTATCTGTCATTTATAAACATTTAAATATCTCAACTGTTTTTTAGGCAACGAGATTATTTTTGTACAACATATTATTCTATATTATTATATTCTATATCTCCAAACGTATACGAGATATATTAAAAAATTTAAATGTGTCAGATTGAGAATTTAATTTTCTTTAATATTTCCAAGAAAAATTTTCAAAAAATAGTATTTAGAAGATTTTTTTTCAAGAATTTGCTACTTCCGGTTGTCCAATTGTTACCAAAACCTTTTCAGATCTTCCCGCGAATGTCCGATTGGGAAATACGTAGTTAAACAAATATTAAGTCTTATAGTTTTTGAGTAAGCGTCCTTCCAACATCCCACATTACATACACACATACATCCACACACACACACACACACACAGACATCATCGTAAAAATGTTAAAATCGGATTGTAGGGTACGTTTTAAGGTCCTTAAAACGTACTTATTCATTGAAATCTGGATATGTGATTTTTAGCATGAATCCATTACCTCTTTTAGCGAGAGGTAAAAAGCTTCTGACAGGCACCAACATGCCATCCAATGCTAATTTCGGTTAAATATGTTTTCTACGAGCCTTTTTCTATATATAGTAATTCCAAACACATATTTATTGTATCAGTTAAAATTGAAAAAAAGCTTACATTTTTACCGCATATTTTTCAAAATTTGAGTACAACGCCTAAATAAATGAAAATAAAATTGCCTTATAAGATTATTTATTTAAACATATACATATTATTATAAAATAATTCAAAAAGTGAAAAATAAAATTCTGTGCACAAACTATAGGGGGTCAAACTGTGGTCTCCATTTTCTTCAAAAAATCCTCGCAGCATGCCATTATGTGGTCCATACACATTTTATAAAATAAATCAAAACAGTAAATTGTGTAGCTATTACCTGCCTTTATAACTTTGCCGAATAGAATTTGGAGTTGAATTGATAAAATTTAACTATATAAACTTTTTTGCACTTTACTATGTGTTTTCTTTGTTTTTAAATAATAAATAACTGGCATCCACTTCAAATGCGTTTCAATGGTGAACTGACGTATTGCTGCTGAAGTAACAAATAGTCAGTAAGTAGAGGAATTGAGGAATACTCGAATTATTACGTATATCATGAAATTAGTCGCTTGCACATTGTTAAACATTTGATCGGGTGGGATCTATCAGGACAAAATGCTATGCCGCAACTATGTGAAATTTTGTAGAACAGTTTTATATAGGGCAAATAATTCCTATTCGTATACTTGAAAGCTACTGTGACGGTAGAAATTTTTAAAAAAATAATAAATAAATTATCTAAATATTTCACTTTGTCGTGAAGTCACAGACCACACCCGACAGACGGAGGGTTAACTCCATAGCAACAACTATAAGTAATTGTTTATTTGCTAGTGATTTAAAAAAAAAAACAATAATACTTTCACCACCGTCTTTATTAGACTGATCAGCCATTTCCATTATTTTTCAAGACACAAATGACAAAATAAAGCTTGTTTATAATTTATAAACGACCAGACATCTATCATGCTCAGCCTAATAATTGATAAGTTTTTTATTTTGTCAAAAGTAAATTTTATAATGGTTTTTAATATTATTTCGTCACAATTGAATAAAATATTGTATAAACAACGTGAGTTAAGAATGTTTGTTCACTCAAAGAATTTAACCCTTCGGGCTCGTGGCTTAAACTCTTTCTTTTCATGAATACACATCTTAACTCACTTGGTGTATAAATATCTACATTAGAAGAAAATACATAAAAATCGAATGGGTGCTTATCATTAACGCCTTTAAGTAGCAATATATTCATTTAACAGTATTTTTTTTATAAGACTTTTTTTAATGGTCTTAAAAAATAATAGATAAATGAAATTATCATCGTGGAATACTAACAATACATGACTTAATACGAGGGTCACGATAGAATTATTATATTAAACGAGGGTTTTGTTAAATCTATTCCCCTTAAATCAAAATGCTCTAATATCTTTGACAATGATCAATGTTATTTATCGCGTCACGAAATTAATTGGTCGATTCTGTAAAAAAGTGACAAAAACACATCTATTCTTGTTGATTAATAAAAAATTATACATATGAGTGGCAGCTTTCATTGCGATTTTGTTCATTATTTATAGATTTACGGATCTCTGACTTACAGATGTGTGCAGAATCGATCCATAAGATTGAAGTTAATTTGGCATATCGTCGGTTAAGATGTGATACCTCGTATCTACATTTTTCAGGTAATATGAGTTATGCACATTAAAATAGGCAGAAAAAAATTCTGCGCGTTTCTGGTGATCCCTCCTACGTATATTTCTGACGAGGTTTGATCAAATGTTAGAAATGTACGTACGAGGATCACCAGAAATGCGCAGAATTTTATTCTGCACATTTTAATGTACATAACTCATCTTACCTGAAAAATGTAGATACGAGGTATCACATCTTAACCGACGATATACAACTTATGTGACAAAACACAAAAAGTTATTATTTTTAATTTAATGTGTTTTGCTGCTGAAAACTAAAGAAAATGCTGTCTGATTAATGCCATATTTTCACTTATAACGATACTTAAAAAAACTAATTAAGTTATAACTGACTTGACTTTCTTAACTGAATTCAAATGATAGTTCATATGATTATAGCGTGACTTTTGTACGTAATGTTTGAATATGAGTTTTCTCGGTTATAATTTAGTTCGTGTGCCAGTCATTATATTTCGTTACAGTCTGACTCTACGAGTACAGTGTGACCAATTTATTCACTGCAAATGTTTATAGTAGCATTAGAGTATCACAGTTTCCGCCTTGATTACAATGCTAATGAAAGGTTGTCGCTCAAATTAATTCTAGCCGCACGAGTACGAAGTGGCCGTTGGCCATGACATGAGTACCTATTGGACTATAGTATTTGAGGCACTGATCCTACAAAGGCTATCGCGCCTCTGATAGTGATTACGAACGTCTATTCACTAACTATTCACACAAACACCTAGCATCAATTTCACCTACATACGTACGTACTCTCCTATAATTGCTTCAATAAATATTCAATTGGCATTCGCTCAGAAATTACTAATTAAACTTAAATAATTTTCACATTATTTTTACCTCACGCTAAGAGAAGTATTGGATTCATGATAAAAATCGCATATCCAGATTTTAGTGAATAAGCACGTTTTAAGGTCCCTAGAATCCAATTCTAACATTTTTACGATAGTGACTGTGTGTGTGTGTGTGTGGATATGTGTGTGTGTGTGTGTATGTGGGGTTATTGGAGATACGATTTCTCAAATTCTATGAGATTAAACACCTGTGTAACTACGGATTCCTCAATCTAACAGTAATGGGAAGAGTTGAATAGGTTCTGGTAA
This sequence comes from Harpalus rufipes, assembly GCA_951394225.1. NCBI lineage: Eukaryota > Metazoa > Arthropoda > Insecta > Coleoptera > Carabidae > Harpalus > Harpalus rufipes. The sequence goes on from OX596285.1 coordinate 10,967,764, forward strand.
CAATTGGATAGTATTTTAACAAAAATGTTCTAAATATAATTTTTTGAAAACTTATGTTATTACAAATATTAAAAAACAAAATTCTCTATCCGGCAAAGATATAGAAATATAATCATACGAGCTTATATTTAATGAGAGAATATAATGAATTTTTGCAATCTAACCTAACTTTTGATATACATATTCATATTGCATTAAAACATGGTCATTACGAGTTTTATTTAATATTTCGGAGTTTGAATTATTGTTATTATTTATTTTTATACTCAAAATTAACTGTCAATGTCATAAATAAAGAAAACAAATCCCTTAGTAACGACTATAAATACGGTGATAATTTCATTGTTTTTTATCATCGCTGTGTGAATGTTGATTGGCGAAAAACATGTCACATGACTAAGAAATTATATTCTCTATAATATAATCTGTTGTGGAAAATCTCACAGCCCAAACATCTCCATGGTAACTACTTGAGAAATTTAAATGTGTGTCATTTACAGATAAATGTCACTAATGTCAGAGTCAAAAATTTAGAGATTGTACTACAGGCTCTTTCTGGGAACGATATTTAATATTTCTTATTGTATTATTAATTATATATTTAAAATTATAGGTATATTACATGAACACTTCAAAAATACCGCCAATCCCGTTAATGAATTGGAAAAATGAACATTTAGCAAAAATGGAGGAAACTTGCCCATAAAATGAATTTAAAATTATAGAAAATACGCAAATATAAAAGATTGGTTTAATTAGAATTTTTTGTGTGTACAAGAAATGGTAAATACTATACTTATATATACCACAATAGAAAGAGCGAGAGGTATTGTGATGGCCACAACAGATTTTTTTTTACTCACATTTTTCATAATTTAAATTATTTTATCTGTGGTAATATCTCATAGTCGCCTTAAATAGGAAAAAATGTTGGGAGGGGGGTTAGTATATACAGAGTATTCGTCTTTCGATGTTAACCACTGCGATCTAGTCGATAAAATTAGAACAAAGTTGCCCTATTTGTACTGGCCATTAAATTTTACAACATGGATATTATAGCATAAAGCCTGCTTCAGAGTTTACAGAACGTAACTTACCCTCATAGCATAACATAAGGAAAATGTGGATGTATGTTAACCGGTTTCATAGTTCACGTACCTAAGAAACATAACTTTAGAAAACATAAAACATAGCCAAATTTTATTTCCTTAAGGATACGTTATGTTAATCGGTTCTGTTCGGACGCGTACGAGATTCGTCGTGTACTACATTGCATAACAACAGAATAGCTGTCAATTCGGTTAGTGTTTGACATATAAGTTGCTGTTTTTGTGATTTTTATCAAACTAACATGAATGAAGCATTATTAATTTCTCATATTGAGAAATATTCGTTAAATTACGTTAAATTTCGACCAAATTTTAAGAATAATAAGAAAAATCTGTTGTGGTCAGCACAATACCTTCCGTCAATTCTGTGTATTATGTATGAATTCCATACATAAATTTTCTTGCGAAAGATTCTAAATTTCCAGTAAAATGATTTCATAAACATACTATGCAAATTGCACTTGACACTGGTATCTTCTTCTTCTTTTTCTTTAGCTTTTCCCATTCGTTAGGATTCGCTATTTTGTATTTCCTTCTTCCACTCATTGTCGTTTTCATTCAGTTCCTTTTTTTTATATATATGTACTTGATAAAGTTTTAAACATTGCACGATATTTTCTACTTTTGATAGGCACATGACATATGTCATCACAAACCGTCATAATACATAAAAGACAAAATTATATTGTCATGATATTTTATTATGTTCGTACCGTCGTAGTATCGTCTAATGTACAGTAAAATTTTTGAAAGATGTCCGATCAAGGTCTTCTGTATCATGAACGAATTAACAAATTGGCATACATTTATCTCCCTCATTTACAAAGGCTTTAAGCGTGTGCGATAAAGATGGTTATAACACGTTTGTCTTTCAAAAATTCATATTGTTTCGACAAGTTAGGACATTCCATTTTAAAACGATGCTCGTTGTTGATAATACTTTCGCTGTAACGTAAGTTTATTTATTAATTCAGATGCATTATGTGGATTCATAACCGTAGGAATAACGTTATTTCTTGTCAGTATCACTGACACTGACATTGTGTCAGTATCTTATTTTTCACAGAATTTGGTTTTACATTTGCTAATAAACTTACCAGTTGACTTATTTTTGAATTTTGAATGCTTTTATTGTAACATATATTTTCATAACAATAAAATAACAGTAGTATCTTATGTACCCTCATAAAAACTAAGCAAACGACACTACTGAATTTGTCAGAATGGGCGGAACAAAAATCTGAATTCATACAATTCGTAGATAACCTTGATCGGACATGTTTCAAATTTTTTACTGTAAATGCCTCGTGTAATTGACAAACCGTCATTGTACCGTTGTTGTACCGTCATTGTACCGTTGTTGTACCGTCGTCGTACCGTTGTTGTACCGTCGTCATACCGTCATTGTACCGCTAATGTAAATCATGCCTAAAGGTACATTTACAGAAAATAATAATTACTGCTATAAATAAAATTGAATTGAAAGGTTACAGCATTATGCGATGAAATAATTTATTTTTAATTATAATATGTAATAAATTAATGGAAAACAGTTTTATTTGAAGCTTTTAATACTTTTTAACATTTTCAGTTGATTATATTTATTTTATTTCTCAATTATAAACATTTCCTTTGAACATATTTAGAACTATATATCGTAAATCTGTTTGATCTAGTATCCTTTTAGAAATGAGTCCAATGAGGCATGTTTTCTTTTTCGTAAAAACCACTAAATATATTGCTTTAGAAAAAGTACAAAATGGACAATAGTTGGCTCGCGTTAGGGGAAGCCAGTTGGGGTTACTTGAGAAAATGAAAGGTTATGTAAGACGCTAAGAGGATGAATGTGAGACAGAGGGTGAACGACTTCCTCCAACTACAATGACTAGACTCGGGTGGAGTACGTAAAGTCAATTGACTGATGGTCCCTGGCGTCTCGTGTGAATCCAACTTTCCAACAGACGCAAAAACTCACAAAAAAGATTGATGAAACGGATGGGAAATTGAGCGGCAATTATCAACGCAAACCGGAGAAAATCGCACTCGATTTACACGGAGAATTTATTTCAAATGTCTAACCATAAACACAATTATGTGGTGAGAAGTTTGTTGGGAAAATTGAATTTGAAGTTTGTGATCAAATTAATGATGCATTTTATTGCAAATGTAAATAAGTGATAAATGTTTTCATGGAATTAGGCTGTATAAAGATAATGGAACAGTGCATTTTATTCATGTATAGAAAAGTTACATAAAAAAGTGATTAGGATATTTTGTAAGACATAGAGGGGATCACATTTTGACATAAACATTATTTTAAAGCCAGTGGTACTCAACTTATGGATCAATGTTGCATTTTTTTAAATAGCATTATATAGTTTTTATTAAATCATTAAATAGAGAATTTTCTTCTGAATTCAACTGTATAATAATATCACACCCTTACATTGCGAAAAATTTGATAACAATTAATTCCAAGTTGATATTTCATTTCTATTTTAATTTTTTTAAGTAGGTTGTGCAAACATTTAATCATTAAAGCAAAAGAAAATTATCTGCCATTTTCGTATTTCATTGTTATCCATTATTACAATTAATGTAATTTTCCTTACCTTTGTAATAATTAATTTAAGGGCAGCATATTCAACAAATACTGATTTTATTTATTTATGCAAGACCCATAAAAATGCATTCCTAGCATACAATTTACTTGTAGAAAATTATTCTAAATACGCAAGACTAAATTAGTAATTACGAGAAATAAAAAAATAACGAAATTTGGATTATTTCGAAAAAGTAATATAATAATACATAACAATAACATACAAAAATAACAGATAATTTTCTTTTGTATTAATAGTTGAATGTTTACTTGACTTACTTAAAAAAATTAAAATACTAGCTTTGAATTAATCTTTATCAAATTTTTCGCAATGTAAGGATATTATATTATTATATTGTTGAATTTAGAAGAATATTCGCTATTTAATGACTCTAAAATAATAATAGTTATGCCAAAGTGTGTCCTCTTCTATGCTTTACAAAATATCTTAATCACTTTTTGTGTACCTCTTCATATTCACGAATAAATGGCACTGTTCATTATCTTGATACAACCTGTATAATTACATTTTTATACGACTAGGGGCGACACTAGATATTTTTAATAATTAAAAATGATAATATTTAATAAATTAATAGTTAGAAACTGTATTATCTTGTTTGTTATTATTAGATTTTTCATTAGTCGAGGTTATGTCGTCTAATAAATAATATTTTTTACGTATCTTTAATATCTAACTATATTGTAATAACTTTAGTACTAGTATAGGATTTATATGTATTTTTAACAGGTTGATAAAATGCTCTTAAATCACTCAATTATGTACACATCACGTCATACTTCACTTAAAATGTGTACGGGGAATCCCATGAGACTAAATCAGTAATAAAGTAAATGTTCGGGTAAACTCGTACATAATCGTCTCGTTACTTGTTCCAGACAAAAAAGTACATAAAAATAGTAAAATAAAATTCAGATTGATTTTTAATATTTTATTTAAATAAAACAAAATAACGGCGTTTTCATACTCACCGTCAAAACTGGAGTCGGTGCCGGCGCCGTTTCCGGTGCCGTCCAATGGCGCTTTTCACATACACCGGCATTTACGGTGCCATTTCTTTTTAAACTAACATGCTTTTGGCCTTCAGTACTGCCTCTCGACAGACATTGTCTCCTTGTGCTATTGTATCTTAAAAGTCATTCTTTTATTTTCAATGAGTTCAAAAACATAACAATATTAATTTACATTTTACTCATTTTCGGTAAATAAATAGTAATAAAACAAATCAAAATAAAAGACGACGAGCCCTATGAGAATAAAGAAAACACTGAAGTAAAATTAAAATACGAGGGTGGATTGAAAAGTTTTCGGAATGACATGAAAAAAAAAAATTTAACATGGGCTACATTTTATTTTTCTACATGGTCCCCTCTGATGTCAACAAACTTAGTCCAGTGTTTTCCCGATTCTCTCCCGAAAATCTTTCTAGCATTGAACGTTGTGAGTTTTGGGAAAAGATGGAAATCGCAGGGGGCCAAACCAGTCGAGCACAGTAGATAGGGGACGATTTCAAACCTCAGTTCGTTCAATTTTTGTTGAGTAATTCGACTTGAATAAGCTGGCGCATTGTCGTGGTGAAACAAGATTTACATTACCATTCCCGAGCGTTTTTCATGAATTACTGTTTTCAGCTGGTCTAAAAGTATGGCGTAATATTTTCCAGTCACAGTTTTTCTTTTACCAAGATAATCAATTAGCAAAATTCCTTTGACGTCCCAATAGACCTTTCCTGCCAACTGAATTAACTTTACTTTCTTCGGGGCCGACTCACCATGTCCAATCCACGCTTTCGACTGAATTTTCGTCTCTGGAGTGTAATCGTGTATCTATGTTCCATCCATGATTATGAAACGTCTTTTGAAATTGACCGAATTTTTCTTAAACAACTTTAAAGTTCGGGCTCGAATGCGCTTTTGCTCCGAACTGAGAAATTACGGCACCACCTGGCGCACATTTTTCTCATACCCATACCATTGTGTAAAATATAAACTACACTTTCATAAGAGATCCCTATGGCTTCATTAATCTCACGTACTTTCATTTGTCGACCTTCCAGAACCATATCGTGGACTTTATATACAATTTCCGGTGTGGTAGGCGATTTTGGTCGACCCGAACGTAGTTCGTCACAGGTGTGTGTCCAGCCACTCTTAAATTCCGAAACCCAGAAACTCACAGTGGAAAAGGAAGGTGAAGCATCCAAACTGGTTACGATCTCCGTTGCCGTCACTCCTTTGAAAAATCTTGATTACCGCACGATTAGACCGATTGAAAGATTGTATTGAAATTTCTTGACAGTTCATATGAAGAGTTAAATAAAAGAAGAAGATAAGATTGCTTTCCAAAATCCAAAGCCTTCTCCGTGATTTCGGATACTTTTCTATTCACCCTCATATGTATTAAGAATTTCATATAAGCTGTGGAAATGAATATTTTTTTTCCAAAATGTTGGATGAAAAACGTCCTATAATATATTTTTTTTCAAACGTCATAAAAGTAGCATCTTTTGTGACTTGATTCACAAGGTAGAAGTTTAATTTCTGCGCCGCGGGAGTAGAAGTAGCTAATTTCTACGCCGCCGGCGTAGAAATAAAATAAATAAATATCCATGGAAACTATACAGATCAACGAATAAGAAGTAACTTAATAAAAGAAACCTGTAATATCGCCCTAAATGTCACTATAACGCACTAGGTAACCTAAGAATAAAGTTACTAAATACCATCAATAGCTGTCAAATTTAAATAAATAACCTGTGCATTGAAATATAAACAGAGTTTGCTTTTGAGGAAACAACATTATTAAAGAATAGACTTACAGATTACAATTACAGGGACGGTAATGAGCATAAGAACACTTAGAATGAAAGTGATATGAAAAGTTTATATTGTTTTGCAGTGATTCCTGGACAAGTCTTTCAGCCACATTGTTAGATTTCCATCCAATTGAACAACTTCACGGGGCGTACATTATAATACTTCAAATTCAGGCATAATTGCACACAATGAGGATATAAAATTGCACAGTTTTTATTTAAACGTCAAAACGTGAAAATTTTCACTTCAATGTTTATAACAAAAAGTGAACAAATAAGTATCCATAGATAGGCAATTGAAATCGCAAACGTAATTTACGTAAAATGTAACGTCAGTAGTAGATATTTTTCTTTAAATATCTACGTTTGAAGAAAAAATATGTGTCATTCGGAGTAAAAGTGTCTTTGCATGCCTCGCGTATCACTTTTACTCCTAATAACACAATATACTATTTTTTAATATTGTTGGGTAAGGGATTTGATCTTACTGTATTTACTCATTAATTTTAATTTACAATATTAATTATCCATTTTCCCGGCAACCCCTGCAGAATTACTTGTTTTAAACTTTTCTTTAAAAATTCAATTTTAAGTTTTATAAGGAAATTCTTTGTTGCATTTTGCTACAAATTTACACAAGTAGTAGCTGTTTCTTTCGAATGCATCCCCATTTTTATATTCCTCGTTATTTTACATCTCCAAAGTTACAGCTTTAAAGTTTATAAACTCAATTCTCACCGGAAGTATTTGAATAATTCAGAATCGATCTAATAAAAAATGTATGCATGTATGTCTGCAAGCGAAGCGGCAACGATGTGCAACAGACGTCACTTGTTGAATCACACTCAACAAAACAAAAAACAAACAGAGAAACCAAGGGTGAGTTGATAAAAACCTCTCTCCCTTTATATCAATCACACTCCAACACTTTTTATCCTCTCTATACTGGAAACGACACTCGACGAATACCAGCACAACTAAAAAGAACAGAAAGCAGACACACTAAGACTTCCCCAGTGCTCTATATAAGCTACTCATTATTTTCGTTTCATATTACATTTCTGCAGAAGATAGGATGGGTAGGTCAGGAAAGTAAAAAATATATAAGGTGCCCTAGATAACGCGTACACATTGTTTTAGGAAAATAACTTTTCTGATGGAGAATATTTTCTATCATGGCAAACAACTGTGCAAACAATATTCGCTTAAATGCTTTTTAGGCATACTTATGTAAATAAATTTAAGAAAGTACAGTAAAAATTTTAAAAGGTGTCCGATCAAGGGCATCTGTATCACGAACGAATTAACAAATAGGCATACATTTATCTCTTTCTTTTGCAAAGGCTATAAGAGTGTGCGATAAGGATGGATGTAACACGCTTGTCTTCATTCATATTGTTTCGACTAAGTTAGGACATTCCACTTTAAAACGATGCTCGTTGTTGATAATACTTTCGCTGTAACGTAAGTTTTTTTTTATTAATTCAGATACATTACCTTGATTCATAGCCGTACGAATAACGTTATTTTCTGTCAGAGTTACTGACACTAACATTGTGTCATTATTTTATTTTTAACATATTTGGTTTTACATTTGCTTGTAAACTTACCAGTTGACTTATTTTTGAATTTTGAATGCTTTTATTATAATATATATTTTTATAATAATAAAATAACAGTAGTATCTTACGTACCCTCATAAAAATTCAGCAAACGACATTACCGAATTTGTCATAATGGGCGGAGCAAAAATCTGATTTCATACAATTCGTAGACGACCTTGATCGGACATATTTCAAAATTTTTACTGGAGCTATTTTCTTTTTAGTACAGCGTGTTAAAAAAAATCCTAACTCGGAGTGGGCTATGAACAAGGAAATGTATATCAATTTAAAAGTATTTAATTAAATGTTAGTTTGACACGAGATATTGTCAAAAATGTTATGAAAAGAAATCAAAGCCTTCCTTAATTTTATTTTAGAGTGGAAATAAATTAGAAAACGGCGAATTACAATATACTATATCCTCTTCTTTATTATCTTTTCTTATCTTGACAATTTGACTTTTGAATTGAATAATGATCAGACATACGTTTCTCTGTGCATAGCCTACTCCGAGTTAGGTTTTTATTTGAACACATTGTATGTATAGGGTTGCCAAATAAATACGCGAATAGAACACTATACTTTATCCACAATTACCAAATAATAATATACTGTACTATTATAAAATCAAAAATAACCTAACAAATGTTAGAAAATTGTTTATTTACAAACATAAACATAGTTGCGTTGATCGCTAGGTATTTGTTATAACAAAATTATGAAGTGATTTGACATTTAGCAGAAAATTTGAAACCTACTATTCAGCTACATTTTAACCCCTCTCTAAAGAAAACTTTTGGTAGGTGACTGTACTTTCTTGCGCCGTATGTCATAAGTATGTACACCCATACCGCTACGAAACGTTATTAACGGAAAGCTTTCAACGTCGGGCTTTAATCGGAAGGGGAAGGAGGGAACAGCTCTATCAGAGAGCCGCTGAATCCAGCCGTAGTTACAAATGCGCCGTTTTGACGTGACTTATTCCCGCTGTCAATTTTGTCAAATTAAAAATAATATAACAAATTATATATAGATAAAACATATTACATTTGCATTTTTTGTATTTTTTATTCATTTATATCTTTGAAGAACCATATAACAACGTTATAATAGCTAAATTGATTTTTTGACATTCTAAAAATGACATTTAAATTTGATTTCTGCTGGATCGTAGCCTACTTTATTAATACAAGACCGGGAAACAACTCAAATTTTATTTCAAAATCTGCCCAAAACTCTAGTTCTAAAACTGGCAATGAGGGTGTGATTTATGCCTGCTGTGATTTAAATATCATTTTTAGACTCAAAAAATCAATTTAGCAGTTCTAACGTTGTTATACAGTTTTTCACAAATATAAATGAATAAAATATACATTAAATGCAAATGTAAGTAATATTTTTATCTATATATTTTATTAGTTTTACCCTTCCCCCTGGCGCAAACATACAGTGTTGCCGCTGCCTCTCTCGAGTTTTTCTGTCGTCGAGTACATTATTTTACACTACGATTACTCTGAAACTGTACGTCAGATCGCTTTCATCGTTTGAAATAACATTCGAAACATATTAATCTACTACATATTAGTTTTTTTTATTAAAATCTATAGAAGCAAAATGATGCTATTAATCAAAACGTTGGTTTTGGTAGCATTGGTCCTATGCTTCACGTGTTAAAATGTCTGACTTTCGAGGCGAATAGCTCATTTTCTGTACGTCAGAAGTTTATAAAAAAATAACTGTGCATGTATTAGGTCATTCTTAACACATAGTTAACTACCTTAAGGAGAAAATAAAACTATAAAAAATGAGAAAACTATTATAATTTTGGCTTTTTATGTGGAAAGAATTACTTATTAAAAGTAATTTTGTTTGTACTATTTGAAAGGTAGGATTTGAGTTTGACATAACGATTGAATAATATTATTCCATCAAAATTATTCAATTAGCTACAGTAACGAAGGTCATTAATTGATAACAATCGATTGGATAAATACATTTATCAACGACTGTCAAATAATATACCTATAATTCAACCGTTTTTTATCAATCAATGACCTTAGTTACTGTTGCTAATTGAATAATATTGACAGTTTGATGGAATAATATTATTCAATCGTTATGTCAAATTCAAATCTTACCTTTCAAAAAGTACAAACAAATTACTTTTAATAAGTATTTATTTCCATATAAAAAGCCAAAAGTATACTAGGTTTCTCGTTTTTTATAGTTTTATTTTCTTCTTAAGCTTAAAAAGTAGCTGAATAGTTGGTTGAAAATTTTCTGCTAAATGTCAAATCACTTCATAGTTTTTTTAAAACAAATACCCAGTAATCAACGCTAACTATGTTTATGTTTGTGAACAAACACTTTTCTAAAATTTGTTAGGTTATTTCTGATTTTATAATAGTACAGTATGTTATTATTTGACAGGTGTGGATAAAGTAGGTATAGTATTCTATTCGCATGTAATGGCTATTACTCACTCGAATGATTTACATCACTCGCCTTTCGGCTCGTGATGCAAACTTCATTCTCATGAGTAAATAGCATACATTACATGCTCATTGAATATATACTATTATTTGACAAACAAGTTATTAGCTAGTTCAGCTTCCTAATATAGTTAGTAAATTTGTATTTTTAATCTGATATGTAAGATATTTAATTGCCCTTATTATCATTTTATTAGTATGGTATATGTACAATGTACATAGTTCAAGTTGAACTAAAATAATATTTCAAAATTAAATTTTATATTTATGTTTAAGATCTTGATGATTTATAAGAACTATATCTCATTTCACTCAAAGTGTTTTTATTTCTATATTTACACCTTCAGTTTAAGATTTGAATTCCACTGTAATTTTTTCCCATATTTCAGTCTTCATTTTCGTAATAGATGCATCTTTTGCTTTATTTTCTAGTATCTTGATGTATTTAATACAAGTATCTATTCATTACATCGTATTCTTATTTCTGAGAAACTAAAATTGCCTAGCTGTTCTATTTCTTTTATTCATCTTATGACACATAACACAAAGACACAAACGTCAAAGTTATTTTTTTTTTGTTTCGTAATATTTTGCGTTTCATTCCAACAAACTACATTCATAATTAAACTATCTCTGTTGAACTTGCTGTTTGGTTTAGCAACAGCGTAAATTTTATTCGGTACCTAATAGCTAAAAGTTAGAATATTTCACATGGAACTAGATAATTTATTTAGCTAGTAAATAATTTATCTGTCAAATACTTATAAGGTAGTTTATCAGGAGATGGAAATAACGGCCCTTAGAGAATAATTCAAATTACAAAAAGGTTTACTTGGAGAAAGTCAACCGTCTGCTAATTTAATTGTTAGTTGTAAGAAAGATGTCGCATCGAAATAATACATGTGTAATTTTTACAAATCGATGCTATATTTTTCTTTTAATTAAAGGTTAAGTTAACAGACAGTTTAACCAAAGATGAAAATACCGAGCCTGAATGTGCTATAAATAACCTGAATTCAGAATGGCAACATTGTAAATAATACATGTATAAATTAAAATAATAATTGGTTATTTGTACATGTAACACGTTTGGTTCAGTTGAGTCAGGTTGTCAGGTTATATTTGATGTAGGATTACTTACAGTAAAAATTTTGAAAGATGTCCGATCAAGGTCGTCTACGAATTCTATGAATTCAGATTTTTGACCCGCGTTCTGACAAATTCAGTAGTGTCGTTTGATTAGTTTTTGTGAGGGTACATACGATACTACTGTTATTTTATTATTATAAAAATATATGTTACAATAACAGCATTCAAAATTCAAAAATAAATCAACTGGTAAGTTTATTAGCAAACGTAAAACCAAATATATGAAAATTAAGATACTGACACAATGTCAGTATCAGTGACACTGACAGAAAATAACGTTATTCGTACGCCTATGAATCAAGGTAATGTATCTCAATTAATATATAAACTTACGTTACAGCGAAATTATTATCAACAACGAGCATCGTTTTAAAATGGAATGTCCTAATTTAGTCGAAACAATATGAATTCTTGAAAGACAAGCGTGTTATATCCATCCTTGTAAAGGAGGGGGATAAATATATACCAATTTGTTAATTCGTTCATGATACAGATGACCTTGATCGGACATCTTTCAAAATATTTACTGTACTTATTTTTATTTAATCGAAATCGTGCGAGAAATAAATGTTGTCAAACTCAAAATAAGTACGGAGTAGTATATTAAAATATAAGTTATGGAGGGCAATCTACTCAAGCACGAGTTTGAAATTCGGACATGAGCGCATAGCAGCGAGTGCGCAAACGAACAAGTGCTTGAATAGTCTTCTGTAACGAGTATTTTGTACTATTTTCTATGTTTCGGTTTTCATTTACATTATTTGTTTATAAGAATAGTTAACAATTTCCATTAAGGGAAATGTTTGAGAGAATAGTGAAGTTGGTAACAGTGATTTGTGTTTTTATTCTGTCCGTAGCCAAGATATTTTGTGTATTTAGTGTAGTCATACCAGTCCCAAATAATAAAATGTCACCAAAAATCGTTTAAGAATGAAGCTCTTTCTAACATTAATACTCGTGCTGAGAATATGACATTCTAATTCCGGAACACAGAAAATAATTAAAACATAAGATTTTTGTTTTGTTGTCATGGACGCATAAAAATACCATGCATAACTACTCAATTAGTAGATGATAATGTAAAAAACATTTCGTAATTTTATTTATTTTTGAGAACGATTTTAGAAAAAAAATACAACATATGTGGAAACCGTGATTGTCGCATTTATTACAAAAATAACTATTCTGGCATCCGTTATGTATGAGTTCTATTCCTCAAATATATTGACAAGGGAAAGTGGCCATGTAAAGACTTTGTAGGACTAGTCACTTGAAGAATTAAAAATAATACCATTATACTTAATTGGTCTAGTTAAATAAAACGGCTGCCGGTCTCACCATAGGTCTTACAGGCTTCCAGTATCGCCTAGTAGGACAACAGTTTCCGAGCAAATATATTATTTCTGTTACCAAAATGTTTTCCAACCGGTGGGACGAAGCCCCCAAGTGTAGTCTGAAGGAGGGCGCGAGGAAAAAAAGTTTGAAAAACACTATGTTGCTGTATTCCTAGACAGCTTTGCTATGCCAGCAAAATTTAAATAACGCGTAAGTGAAACACTAATGATTTGTTTACATTATTTTTGATGATGCTTCAAAATTTGTTTATTCGAATTAAAGAAAAATGTGACATTAATTATGCATTTACTTTACAGGCCATCATTATACGGAAAAAATGTCTATAATTATTTGCTTGACTTGTAATTAAAAATAATTATCATAAAATCATATTTATAAATAGTACATAATTTATATTATACATTTACTTATATTATAAACATAATTTAAAATAATTTCTAAAAAGCATGCAACTTTCCCATTAAAATTAAATAATTTTTCATTAAATTCTTTTGGTTTATTTTGAATGTCTTATTTCTTATTACGGAAGATTATGGATCCACTACTGTAGCGAATAAATTGAAATTTGTTACAATATAATTTACTAGTTGAAGCTCTTGTTTCATGTTTCCTACAATTTATTTAAATTGCATGTAGTACGATTTTCCATTTCAAAATAATATATTCTGTAAGAATATTTCCATTATAATGTATAAAATTACGATATTTTGTAGATCCTTTCACGTAATTGTATAAAGTACGTGCTTACAAGAAAAATAGAAATTTGAGATTTACGTAACTGGAATACATTTTAAAACGAAACTTAATCTTTAAATTTTGGATGACAAAATAACACAGATGATAAATCTCTGTTGAAGATTCGTCTTCAAGGAAAAATTTGGATAAAATCCATGAAAACGTTAAAATCATAGAAAAACCACCACTTAAAGATACCGGTGCAAAAAGACAGCATTAATTTTATACGATTTTCAACTTCGTATATTAAGAAAAGGATGCTTCATCAATTTGATGCAAGAACGTGACAGCTATGATGATTTGTTCGCAAGTTATACAGTGTTGCATACGTATTTTACTTTTTGTTCGTGCGTTCGTGTACATATTAGAAAAAAATGATAAAAAAATTAAAATAAATAATTGTTTCAATATTTAATGATAGATTTTCAAATGTCTTCCAAGGTACAATGGTTAGCGAAGCTGCTTTTGGAATATTACATTTTATAGATTTGGGTTCGAATCTTCAACAGGACATTTTTTTATTTTTTTGCAAAAAATATTAAAGTTTTTAAAATATATCTTTTATTTCCTATTACAAGCATGTAGAAATAATTATACCTTTATAATAAATAGAGAAAATTATTAACAAAAATTGATTACTACAATGAAAACAGTGATATAATAAAAATTCATTATATTTTATTTTCTTGTTAATAAAAAATAACTGAGATAGATAGGTATAATGAACATATGCCATGTATTGCATTTTTACTGTATTAATTAAATTCCAAAGTTATTTTTCATTGATATCAAAGAAAATATAATGCATTTTTATTATATCACTCTTTTGATTGTTGTAATCAATTTTTGTTAATTATTTTTCCTTTATTTATTATAAAGTTATTATTATTTTTAAATGATTGTGATGGGAAATAAAAGACAGATTTTTAAAAGTTTAGTAATTTTTGTGAAAAAAATTAAAAAGATGTCCTGCTGGAGAATTCAATAAAATTGAATATTCCAAAAGCAGTTATGCTAACCATTGTGCTACGAAAGACATTTGAAAATTGAAAATCTTTTTATATTACATCATGAAGTATTGCAAAAATTATTTATTAAAAAAAATCCAGTTTGTGCAATAATAATAAAGTAATTAATAATAAATAACTCACATAATGTTATGTACTGTTATCATGTCCAATATCATGGTTTAATTTTCTGCCGGACACTTTTTATTTACAAAAAACTGTTTTCCCTTGTTGAACGCCTATGTCAAGGATTGCTTAGGATACTCGTTGTGTATGTATGTAAGTTAACAAAAATTAAATAGCGGGAGGTATTGTACTGGCCACATCAGATTTTTATTTAAGAAATAAATTACAAAAACGTGAGAGAAAATTAAGAATAATTAACCTGGTAAGCCATATCAGATAGGCTGTGATAACAAATTGATATTTTTTCTGGAATAAAATATAGAATTTTATAAAAACAACTTACTATTTAAATAATTAACTTAAATATTACATAATATTATCTCAACTGTATTCATAGTCTGCCTGGAATCATGGCTTAGCAGGCTAATTATTCATATGGTATAACATTTCGATATAACTGGTAATATACAACATTTAACTTTTACATTTATAATCATATTTTAATACTGTTTATTGTTTCATTTATAATTCTGTTATGTAAGAGTGGAAACCTATTATTGGTTTTATACTATTGGTTTCCCACAAAATGGTAAATAAATAATAAATAATTTTCTCTTACGTTTTTGTAATTAATTTCTTCAATAAAAATGCACTTCAAGTATACCACTGAATTCGTAATTTTACGTAGATTCCAAATACTATATAAAAATAAATACGGTGTCCCATTTGAAATATGAAAGATAATGTCACTTCCGCTTAGCTACCATAATGTCAAATATCAGGATTTGTGAGCCTCTAAGCCTGGTTTACAAATATATCAAGAAAATATCAAAAATAATTGTAAATAAAAAAGTTATTTTAAGTGGCCCGTTTTTAGTGTCAGCCTGTATATTATAATACAGAACCAACAGTATGTAACAATTAACATAACAAGAAACAGCATATACTTCATTATCATTAAAATAAGATTTATGAATAGTTAATTTCTTCTTAAGGCGGTTTTCCATCTCTGGATAAAGTATCAGTTAACATAACCAGCCAGATAAAATGAAAATACCGAATCGATATTAGAACGTAAAATGACAAAATTATACACACGTCAATTATAAGATGCGATATTTTTCTTTTATCTTGCAGATAAATTAACTGGCACTTTATAAAGAGGTGGAAAATCGTGCCTAAATAAATAATAAATAATAAAATAAACTTACTTTTGAATGCTTAGATGTATGTTGAAATCGAACCTAGATTGGTTTAACTACATTCAGTTACTTAATACACCCTACTATACACTTTAAGAAAAACAAACATTTCTTTGACTTCACATTCGTTTAAGTTTCAAACGACACAACACAAAGTTACGCTAGCGTAACTTGGAATGTATGCAGAGTTATACAACCCGTATAGGAAGAAGTTCGAGCTGTCACCATCAGACTTCCCAACTTGAAAACGTATTTATTTTCTTCTAGTTGACCGAGTATTCTCGTTGCCGCCTGAACAACGCTACGGAAATCTACGCGTGTCAGTCGTCGAGAACTCAGAAACCATCGCTGCTTCCAGTCCGTCTACTACTTCCGTTTCCACCAACACCACCGTCGACGCCGATGAAAAACACAAGGGCAACTTCAAATCCCTCGGTGGTGCTCTCCAAGACATGGAATCAGAAGCCATACAGTTGCTACTTTTGTCAGAGAAACAGAAGAATGAATTTGTTATCGCGTTAGAAGAAGCTAGAGTTGAAAATCAACAACTTCGAGAAAGATTAAGAGATTTAGAAGAAGCAGCATCAGATGAAAGAGTTATTAGTTTACAAGAAAAATGTAATAACATTGAAGCAGAAGTTGATTTTATGAAAAAGAGTTTAGAAAAAGAACAAGATGAAAAAGAGAAGCTTATAAACAAAATGGCGTCTGAATTAGAGGAAAGAGACGTGCGCGAAAATAATATGAAATTAGAGGTTAAGAAACTGTCAGCTAGTTTTGATGCAATAAGACATGAAAAAATGGCTTTACTAAAACAACTAGACGCAACAAATGCCAAATTTTGTCATACCCATAAAAACACAAGTACAGACGATATGAAAACCGCTATTTCCGAAGCAGTATCGCAACAAAATGTCGAAGATTTAACAGATTTAGTCGTGATGCAAGAAGAACAAATCAAAGATCTTTTGTCAATAATGTCTGGTCTTAACAGCAATGTTCAAGAAACCAGTTCTTTCGTGTCTGTCGAAGAAATGAAATCTTCAATGCCGGATGACTCCTTAGCTGGTGATACAAATGCAGAATATATCTTAGAAGCTGACAGACCTGATACACGTGCAGCCAAAATAAGTGACCATAATTTCGAAGAAGTAATAAAAACACCAGAATTAGATGCCGCCGATGTAGATATAGAAATAGAAGAACCAGTACAAGACAAAGTACAAAGTGCAGAAAATCGAGATGATTATCAAATATATTATGACAGTTCAAGCGAATTCACGACCAACCACGACTTTTCAGACGATGGTAGAACAGAGCAAAAAGATGCTGTAACATGTGAAACGAAAGAAAGCACTCCTAAGAAGAGTGTATCCATTGCAAGTGACAAAAAAACAAGAATTGGAAGAACCACTCGGTCTGTAACCCGTAGAGCTCATTTCAACAAAAAAGTAAAACATATACCCGACCGAGACATACATTTCCATCACGGCGTAGCGACAACTTCATTACGCGTTCAAGCTTTTGACAAAGACGGCAAAAGTGAAAGCATGCACGCAGTTCTGGAATGTTCCAGCCCTGTAGACGGTCTTCTGGAAATGAACAATGCCTCCAAACTCCATCTTCGACTCCAGTGCACTAGTCCTCAACGTGGAGAATACCTCGAATCTCGAGGTTCTCGAAGAACTGATCAATCTCGTGAAGAATCTGTCCCGTATAGTGAGAAACACATCTCCGGCGATCACACTCGTTCGGATAATCACCCACAGATGTCACAAGAAGCGAAAATCTACTTGGCGGAACAATTGAACAAGATTAAATCGCAGTTGGAAACTTCTAGTAGTTTAGATGTTAGGCAAGAAATTGTCCAGAATCTCAATGAAATTTACTGTCAGCTGTTTGAAGACGAAGTTATGACGCAGTCTTCGCAAAGTTAAAATGTTTTGGAACTTTTATCGGGGTTATTGATTTTTGTTATTTGTTTTTGTTTTATTTGTATATTTTTTATAAACTTCGCGGTAATAACAATAATAAAGGAAATGCAAAAATATAATAATAAAAACATTATTTATATACTTTGGTTCACGAAAGATGACTATTCATGGTCACTTGTTCGAAGAAAGAATACACAGCACTTTATACAGTAGTAACTTAGCAACATATCATGTTAGAAAGACAAAGATTATTTGACGTATGTCTATACAGTTTATGTTGTGTGACAGATATACGTAAATGGTGACATTACTTTCCAACACATTACAAATAATAATGACGTATGTCGTAGAGTTACAGATATCTAATTATCTACTGCACTGCCCTCTGTCCTAATAGTTACCCAGGGACGTTGACATTTAAATTAAATTATTATTCCATGGTTTTTGTCAAGTCTATGTTTTTGGGTTTTGCAAATACATACCTAGGTGAAGTGCATAAATCTCTGCGAAAGGCGTTATTTAAAAATAAACATAATTTTCTAATAAATTATACTTATTTTTTCAGTTAAAATGTATCCATAATTATTTCATGTTGCACGTCTATGTATACGAAATGCAGTGAAATTATCTGCCAGTAATATTATACCATATGGTTAATAAATGACTTTGAATTCTCATCTTTCGTGAACCAAACTATACAGGTGAACACGAGAAACCGTGATATAAGGCAATTTCGGGCGACAACTGTTCACTTGCGGTATGTTGCGTTCACACATTCGGGCGCTAGGAACAGCTTACCCGGTATGCTTGGTTCAGTGTCGGGTCAGCTCACTGTTCACTATTTCTATCTCTTTTTATTATATCATTTTATTTTGAAATGTCAGAACAGTCGGTGTCGTGGTCTTTATGGCAAAAAGGGATTTTTTTCTAACTTTCTCTGTTATTTGAGATATTGTAAAAATATGCGATACTGTGGAAGTAACGAATTTATTACGAAAATGTAAGTACAGAATAGAGTTTAAAAAACGAATTAAAATAATAAAAAATTGTTTGTAGATGATACTTGTGCTATAAAATGTATTATGGAAAACCTCGAGGAATAATGAAGCATGTTGAAGATTCAGCAATTTAAATCTATCGCTTGTTGATATGAACGTGTCTTCTTTAGCCAGATAACATTGCTTTTTCTAAAGGAACCGAAATAAAACCTCCACTAGATTTTTTAATGTGTATTAATGTTCCTAGTTCTTTTAGCAATGCTTTGCTTGTAAAGCGAGACTTGTGAAAATGTAAAAAAAACATAATTTCAATAATTAGATTTCCACTTTTCGCAAAAGTCTCGTATTCTATTATGTTTATTCTTCAGTATATTAGATACATTACAGAACAACAGTATCATTATTTTTATTAAAGAACATAAATAATCCACTATTAACATTGAAGTATTTAATTCGTCCTCCAGTGCTAAATATAAACGTAATTTAATTTTCTTATTCATATGCATTTTAACTGTCAGACACAATTTTTGACAGTTTTAAATGTCGCAGAATATACATAACCACCAAGCACAGACGAGTTTTAGCGCAACCAGTGACCATATCATACCGAAACTGACAGTAACTAATCGAAGCAAGTGAACGGGTATGTCGCCCGAAATCGCCTATAGAGAATCAAATCTTGAGTTTTGGAATGACGGAAGGTAAAAAATGAGCATTGATTAACTGTCACATACATATTTTTCACATGTGTTTTGGTTTGGCAGTACAGGCCGCGAATAGGGGCCCGATTCTTGAAAATCTACGCATACGTAAGTGGAAGGGATGCGTATGCGAACTACATATTGGTATTCTTGAATCGAAATCGTGTGGTCGTACGCGATAATTCCGTGCATAATTACATCGCATGGTATGACTCACTTGAAAGTATCATTCGCACACGAAACTGTCTGTCACAGTGTCGCTGTCACTTGTGCTCGGTTATTAGTAATTTCAAATCATATAAATCAGATTGATTTTAAACAATTCCGGGCACGTTTTATAATCTTAGATAATGACACTAATTATATATCTAGGGTCTCCATATACTTTGAGTATTATTATAACATCTGATAAATGTGTGCTCCTGCATTGATAGAACGATTCAATGGATGTGAAAATAGAATTTTAGGTCTTTTAACGAGTTTTGAATTCCAAACCTGAAATGGTTTGCAAAATTATTAATGCATGTTTAATATTAATAGCACTTGCATATTAACATTGCCATATTGTGTACGTACATACTATAAACTAGAAAAATAATACCTATTTCAAATAATATACATATAATAAATTTTGAATATTGAAATTACAATACTTATGATTTATGACAGCATTGCTGACACCTTTGTTAACAGTGACAATTAAAAAACAATCAAATGATGAAGAATTCACGTGATACAAATGTTTCGTTCTGATTGGCTGGTAGTGGGCTGGTACAACGGTACAACTACGTTTGTTTGCTTACGAGAATCATACGCGTAGGCTTCGGTCGAGTTTCGTTTGGTATTCAAGAATGCCACTCATGCGTATAGTAATGTTCGTGCACGAAACAAACCCCACGAATTTTGTCACGTGCGGAAAATTTTGATTTCAAGAATTGGGCCCCAGACACGTGACTCGAGCAACCTTGAAGTACTTGGAATTAGCTAATTTGTGTACGCTTGTTACTATGGCACGAACAATGTTTTGATTTATTTTGATTTTGATCTGCTTAATAGGGCTATTCTGTACGCATCGTTATAACATAAAGAATCGTCAAAACGTTATATCGTTATAATAAGAACGAAAATCGGTTAATAGGCTTATTCTGTAAACGTTCGTTATGACATTATGCATTGTTATATCGTTATTATAACGATAATCATTAAAGTGGTATTCTATAAACAATAATTTAATTCTACATAACGAAAAAAAGATAACGATATCGTTATTTTTTAACGACTGGAAAAATCATTCGTTACCTAAACGTTTTGTCAATAATTCAGTATTTGTATTCGTGTCAAAATAAAATTGCTATTATGTTGAATAGTGATCACAAAAACCCGTTATATTATAGTTTTTTGCAAGGTAATATTAAAATAATAAGTTTTTATTCCTAGTCCCTAGCGCAAGCTTCCCAATTAGTCTGTAGATGGTAGTAGTAGCTCTAGCATAGCCCACAACAAGAAGAAGAAAGAGTATGAAAGCTGTCTCCCACCAGAACTAATCTAACCTAGAAGTTTAGTGAGTGATATTGAATTATTTTTGATATATCATTTAAAATTATAATTTAATTTAGGAAATAAAGTTCTTAACTTGATCCCAAGGTTATTGTTTTTTAAAATGTGTTACAGAATACGGATACGAGGATAACGATTATCGTTAAGTATATATACCGATTTTAATAATGATTTCGTTATGATAACTATTCGTTAAGCGAATATTTTCCAGAATAATCCTGTAAAATTTATTATTTCATGATTTTCATACAGTAAAACACTTGAAATTAAAAAATAATAACTTTTTAACAGTTCAAAATAAAAAGTCAAAACATTGTTGCCAAAGTAAGAAGCGCACACAAATCAGCTGATTGCAAGCACTTCACGGTCACTCGAGTCACGTGTTTGCTCGCGGCCTCTACTACGTTCATTTTTTATATATTCGCATACTAAATAAATTTTAATTATACCTTTAAATTAAGTTTGCGCGAACATCAAAAGCGTAAAATTAAAAATTTACGTACACTGGCTTGCAAAAAAATCGCGTACACCTTAGAAATCAAGTAACCGAGTTTTTACCTTTTTTTAGCTATGTAAATACGATATTTTAAAAATAGGTTAATATCAACTGTCAATGGAGTTGTCATTGTCATGTCATTATTTTAGGTATCGTGGAGCAAGTTCTTCATTGTGCTAAGTTACTACTAAATTACGAATATATTCTATAAAAATTAAAGAACAACCAAGTATTTATTTTAAATCGATTATAATAAGTAAAAATTATGACTGAAACAAATTATGGACGAAGTAACATTAGTAATTTATCATCGCTCCATCAGCGTCCAGTAATTTATTTAATCTTTAAGGCATGGAGTAAATAAGATTTCTAAAATAATTTTCATCCTGACTTAAGGTTTCCCAGGTGTTGATCATGATGCAAAAGCATCGTCTCTTGCTGTTTCAAAAGGATGTTCCCATAAATGATTTTGGTAAATTTTGGAACGTCCGGAACCTTCTTTCCTTTTTATACTTCCTTCGTTGTCCCACATACTCTTCACCCTCATAACAGTACTTTTATTAATATTAAAATGTTCTGCTATTTATTTGATTGACCACCCCTTTTCTAACTTAGAAAGTATTACAACTTTCTCGTTTTCTGATAATTTTGACATCTTAATTGACACTAATGACACTGACTTATGACTCTGACAAGTTACCAATCGAGACCGACTCAATACAGCAAAAAACAGGTGTACGCGATTTTTTTGCAAGCCAGTGTACTTAAAAATTCAGAATTTTATTACAAATTATCTTATAAAGTTTCACAGAACAGATATTTGAAAAACAAAAACTGTTTTTCCCTCTTATGCACCTATGGCATGGTTTCTTGTGTTCACCCGCCATACCGACACGGACCGGCAAAACATTCTTGCTGAGAATGTCGGCCAGCAATGGAATGTATACGTATATGAGAGCGATTTACCAAGCTATGTAATGTAAAGCCATAGAATCAGGGCCAGATTAAGGTACTTGCGGGCCTTGGGCGCTAATAATTTTCGAGCTTCTAGAAAATATAATTTATTTAATAAATTAAACAAAAACAATTGAAACATAAATAAACTCGTGAAGTAAAAAATATACAACTCAAATTATATACAGTATGTCCCCAGATTGAGGGTTAAGCAAGCCATGTATCGAAGGTACTTTTCTAATTTCGAGGATGGAAATAATAAAAAATCTGATGTGACCAACGCAGTACCTCCTGCCATTTACCTATGTATATAATTTTTATATTACTTTATAAATTTATTCATACAATATATAGAAAAAGTATTAAAGCAAACTTGTAGAAAATGGAATAATTGAGAAAAAAATACATTTAAAGGTATTTTTTGAAGAAAAACTATCTTGAGCTTCAAGTAAACTGCCATTTCCGGTTATCCGATTGCCACCAAAATCTAATCAGTTCTTTTCATATTAGAGTAAGGTAGAAATACATGGTTTCAAAACTTTCTGAATGATAGTATTTGAGTTAGAGCGTAAAGAGGATCCACACACACACACACACACACACACACACACACACACACACACACACACACACACACACACACACACACATACATACGAGTACATACATACATATATACATATATACACACAGACATCATCGTGAAAATGTTAAAAATGGATTCTAGGGACCTTAAAACGTGGTTATTTACCAAAATCTCGATATGCGATTTTTAGCACGATCCCTATACCTTCCTTGCCAAGGGTAGCGGGAGGTAAAAATCTAATTAAAATATTAATTAAAGGTGTAAATGACTGAAGTAATTGTTTCAAGTCAAGCAAAAAAAGTTCTTCCTATAACATTTTTTTTTTAAATCGAAAATAAAGATTTTTTCCCTCTTGTAAACTCAATCCGGGGACATACTGTATAATAAGTTCAGGATGTTCGAATTTCGAAGGACACTATTGCGACCATAAAACAAGATCTACGACTTCAGTTAAATGGGACATCTGGCGCGCATTTGGGGGATCATCTTAGTTGTGCTTTTTGCCAAAAATTCTCATGCCTGCTGCATAATGACGAAAAAATGATTTTCATTTTCAAATAACGTAAACAATTGCTGATCTAGAATAATGTTTCAAATTAAAACAAATTATTTTCCATGAAACATTCAATGTAGCCATAAGTTTCGATTCTAGAGATATAAATTAAAAATCGTAAAAAATCAAAAACTCAACAAAATGATATCGTGGCTGGGCCCCTGGCAGGCTCGGGCCCAGAGGCGCGCGCCTCATGCGCCTAATGGTTAATTTGGCACTGCATAGAATGTAAAGTTTTATTTAGTTGCGTCTGATATGTCCATTTCATTTGCAATCACTAAAACATTCACCTTTCGTTTTCCTTAGCTAATGATTGCCTTTTGTTTCATTGCTAGATAAATAACATTTTAAATTACCCTAATATCTTTTATTTGTCTCTTTGTATCTTATTGCACTATTTCAATAATGATTTTCTGAATATAATGATATGTATTTCGAAAAATAATGAGTAATTTATCATGATGACAATATATTTTCCAAATTTTCATGTTTTCGTGTAATATTAAATAAAATACATTCTCTAGAGAACTCTCTCGAGAAATCAGTATTTTACCCATACAACATAATCTGTGTATATATAGATCCAGGCGGTCTAACGATTTATGTTATTATTTAGGAAAATTTTAAATTTTCTATATTTGGCACTATAGTCAATTTTTTCTTAGAATGGTATTTCAATGTGATCACGTGATTACACAGTATGAATAGAGAAATCACGTGTGATTTAGCACCGTGGTTGTTTTATTTTTACGCAGCGTGTGTTTTCGTATGTCGTAACTTGAACTATATGAATAATTTGTATGTTTATGCGAGACAATCAAAAATTGAACGGTATAAAATTATCGAAAGGTGTAAGTGTAAAGAAATTATTTTGAATGCATCTGCATAAGAAGAGAAACGTATAAATGGTCCCCTAATTTCATTCTTTGCTACAGAAGATGTAAGTATTATATTTTAAGGTTATAACATGACAGTTTCGTGTTTCATATGAACTTATTTATGAATATCATTACGTTTTGATGAGTTTGTACTGCTTTGGATGGATGTGAACTTATTTCGTCGCCAAAAAATTAGTGATCCGTCAAAAATCAATGCGAAACATTAACACTTTTAGTCAGTCTGGAATTCGACGTACTGTTTACGACATAGGGAAAGTAATTTGGTGTTTTAAGGCCCTTTTCATTATTAATTTTAAGTGTATTTTATAGTTATTTTAAAATGATTTCTGCGTTGTGCATTCCAAGGAGGATCGTGCATATGTATATTAATTGTTGTAATCAACCCTTGTTGACCCTTAATACTTTATCTTTGGTTACAATCATTATTAAAACGTAATATTAATTGAATAAAAACAAACTAGGAGCTTTTATAATTATAAATTTTATATTATAAGTTTAGTAAAATTTGTGCTCGAGAGTCCATAATTTTGACTATAAATGTCAATTCCGTCGACTAGATCAATCGGATTCACTACCTGGCTCATATAAATTAACTAAATGATGTCATGACGACATTGAATGCCTTTTTTAGAAAATAATAAATATAGAATCGATTTAGGTGTAGAAATTAGTATTTATGCATTTGCATAAAAAAAATCTGTTGTGGCCACCACAATACCTTCCGTCAATCCTGTGTTTTACCTATGTATAAATTCCATACATAAATTTTCTTGCAAAAGATTCTAAATTTCCAATAAAATTATTTCATAAAGTAACTATGCAAATTGCACTAGACACTAACATCTTCTTGTTTAGCTTTCCCCATTCGTTAGGGGTCGCTATTTTTTATTATCTTCTTCATTTCTCCTTATGACATTTTCAAACCAATGTAATAATCCCTTTTGTATCTTTTTAGAATCTTGTAACACGAGAGTTGTTTCCTTACCTATCTTTCCATGTCTCCCCCAACATCTACTTCAACATCCTCATCTCTGCCACATTAATTTACTTTTTATTGATACTGACATCTGTCAATTTTGAATTATATGAATATGTTAGTAGTTCCCATGTTTAGCATAGATGGCTTATTTAAAAAAAATATTTCTTTAAAATTCTGTAACTATATCTACTGAATATGAAGCATAAAATGCAATCAAATCGTATAGAGAATAATATATTCTTTAAGTTATAATAACGTTAAATGTCAATAAATCATATTTAACTGTTAAATCTTCAAATGAGGCTACTTCCGGTTCACCAATTATAACCAAAATCTAATCAGTTGTTCTTCTGGATGTAAACTTGAGGAATACGAGAAAAATATAATTTTTGGAATCGTGGTATTGAAGTTATGCGATCCGAAACTTTCGTCACACCCACTCATACATACATACATACAGACATCATCGTAAAAATGGTAAAATCGTATTATAGGGACCCTAAAATATGCTTATTCACTAAAAACTCATCATTGAATTTTTTGACCAAAGACAATACCTTCCTTACCTAAAGGTGACGGAAGGTAACAACCATGCCACGGAAAAAAATGTTTTATTTAGTACATAAAGTCGCATCAATCAGTGACCATAGCTAATTACACTCCTAGTGTAATTGTGGATATTTTGTTGGTTCTCGGTGAAGCGCGGCATAATTACAATCGTACAGTTGAATTGTACACGCGAATATTTCCATAACGTAGATGTCCGATGCGTCGTATAATACGATAGTTGGAATATTATGCTAGTCGAGGTCATCTAAAACAAAATCGCCGCCCGATTAATCGTGTCTGTCGTGAACATCAGGGATTCAATTTTGAATAGTATTTGTAGATTCTAGCGCGATCTGTCAGGAATAAAAAAAAGTTTTCCAGGTAAACCCTATTTAATTTTGACAATCTATCCGAATCTGCAATAAGAAATGGGGGTTCCCATTTAAGATTACAAAGTTACTCCCCTTCTCCGCCCCCCTGGGGGGTTCAGCGGGAGGAGGGTATTTTGACAGAATCGGATGTACCCCTCCGAATCATCAAACTTTTGATTTGGGACATTTTTTTGATCAGATGCATATTTCTCGAGTTATTCGTAGTGGTACATTTCAATGGGACATCCTGTCCGCCAAAAACTGAAGTGTTGAAGTTGCCCTATAGAGAGAAGCATTATCATTATGTAACATAATTCCTATCTCTGGGACTCTACTAAGCACTTCAGAAAAACATTTTTTAGTGTACCATTTCGCTGTAACTGTCTTCTATCCATGTCTTTGCAGTATTGTAGTCATAAACAATTAAACCTTTCTTGAAATAACAATACATAATAGCGATACTGTAAAAAATCGATTAACTAAGTACTAATTAACTTAAAGCCTAATTTATAGATTTACGCTATGTTTACGTAACGCTAACGCAAAAGATAAATATGTCTTTTTACAACAAAAGAAGAAATAAAAAAATCAATTTTTAAATTTTTAATAACACAAAAAAATTATAAAAAATGGATTGGTCTATTACGTTACGCTCCAGTAGTTATTAATTTACTGTTTTGATAATTCATCTACTTTCTGTATTCTTAAGATGAGTATTTTAGAATTCTTTATTTATAGCAGTGTTGTATAGTATTTGAAATAGATTAAATATTTTACGTAATTATTTGACATACTTAAAAATAAAAGAATTTTGTATTTTTAGTTCAAATACTTTTCAAAAATATATTATATTTTAATACATTAAAATACTATTATTTATGTGAAATAGTAATTTTAAATATTTGAAATAAATTTTTGTATTTAAAATACACAAATATTTGAAATACATTTATGTATTTAAATTACAAACCTTCCGTCCTATGTGGTCTGTTTGTAATATAATATGAAATAATTTCCTAACTTTTCTTGAAATAAACAGTTGCCTACGTTAATGTAGAAGTTGTTTCTTAATATAAATAAAAATACGCGAATAAGTTCAATATGAAAAACATTTTTATAATACAGTACAATCTTCTCAATTTTTAAATAATTAAAAGTAAATGTATTTGAAATAAGTATTTGAAATATTAGTATATTTCAAGTATTTTATATTTTGTATTTGAAATACGTTTTTTCAAGTATTTCTAACGACACTGATTTATTGACTCAATCTCTCATTCAACTGAAATTATAATTTATAACATGTCAAATATATCTGCCCGTATTATAATTTTAAATTATATAAGTTGTTTTACGACAAAATTCGTGCATTTTGTTCTGCATAAAACATTTTCTGTTAAAGCATAATTTGAATCACATGAAAATGTTGGAGGTAGGTATTGAAGATAATTTGAAATATTTACACTTAATACTTTTCAGTAAACGAGCTTATTTGTAAAGTATAACTTTTCATATACTGTGTTCAACGTAAAAATATCGCTGTTTTGAAAACTTCCAACTTATTATAAATTGTAGGTCTTTCTCAGAAGCTGTATCATTAAAAAATAAGTAAAATCCTGAAAACATCCATAAAGCTTTATACGCGTCCCATATAAGAGAAAAAATAAATATTCTCGTCCTTTGATATTACAGTTATAAAATGAAAATTAGTTTCGTTTTATAAACATGTCATTACGCCATTAAATTGATTTTTATTATAGATTAAATAGTACAAAGTTATACTGCCATAAATAAATGATTACTAATAAAAAAAAACAATAAAACGGAAAAATGTCGTATACACGAAAGAAATTGGAAAAAATAAAATACACATTATGTTTCCTTTGATCCTTTTATTTGAGAACACAGTATTATAGTACTATAATAATGATCATAGTGCTACTTATGTATAATAATAAATCATATTTAACTGTTAAAATCTTCAAATAAGGCTATTTCCGGTTGACCACTTATAACCAAAATCTAATCACTTGTTCTTCTAAATGTAAACTTGAGGAATACGAAAAAAATAGAATTTTTGGAATCGTGGTACTGAAGTTATGGGATCCGAAACTTTTGTCACATACACACAGACACACACACACACACACGCACACACACACACACACACACACACACACACACACACACACACACACACACACACACACACATACATACAGACATCATCGTAAAAATGGTAAAATCGTATTATAGGGACCCTAAAACATGCTTATTCACTAAAAACTCATCATTGATTTTTTTAACCAAAGACAATACCTTCCTTACCTAAAGGTGACGGAAGGTAAAAAAAGCATGAAGCATTACCGCAAGAATTACTCAAGGTTGCTTAGAGCTCTACTCAAGTAAACCGTCGATCGAAGTACGAGTGAAGAAACAAGTAACGACTATGACTACGTTTATCTCGCACTAGTTTATCCACTTAAATGCTAACCCGCTTGAGTTAAGCAGGTTAAACATGCGAAGTAACTTAAATAATGGGTTGAGTTAACTAACCTACTTGAAATTTTGCGAGATAAACGGTTAAGGCTATGGATTAACCTCAACATTTTTTAAAAACTTGAAAATAATTATTAAAAATATATATTACTACACTCAAAACTTCTAAAAACTGTTTATTTCGAGGTTTGCTTCAAGATCGTGAGCGTTTTGTTATTATTATTATTATAGAAAGTCATCCGCAAAATTTTCTATCTGTCTTTGTTTAACAGCAGTGGATAAACGCTAATTATCCTGTAGTCACTTTAAAACATGCGATATAAACGAAGTGGAGTTAAGAGTTAGTTTTAAGTCACTAGATTTTTAAGCGGGTTATGTCACTGCGAGATAAACGTAGTCTATGAAACGAAATATGGCATTCAAGGCATACTCAAGTATGAGGCAAGGCGAAGTATTGCCTATGTATACGGGCATTAGACGCGTACCATTTTCTAGCAATCATGCTTTCCACCACTACACCTAGGTTTTCAGATCTTGCCGTGTTACGTCGCAAAAAAACATCGTGCACACAGAGGAGTGTCCACGAGTGATGGTCTGTGTAAATACAGCATCGATACTTAATACAAATAAAAAGGGGGCAAAGTTGATTCCTTGATGGACACCCGCACGTACTGGAAATGGCGGTGACATTCCTATAAGACATTGCACTCCACTCGTAGCGCCTTCATACCAATAGCTCGATCCAGTAAAAAAAAGTAGGGAATAAAAGAATAAAACATATGGATTTATTTGGGTTTTGCAGGAATTTTGCGTTTACTCGATGAAAATTATGAAAATGAAGATGATGTTTCAAAAATAATGTTGGTATGTTTCTCAACTTTTTATTACACACACCCACAAAATTAGCGGAACGTCAAAAAGGTATGTACTTCAAGTATGAATCCTCTGTCTTTCATATTTATGTTGATAATTCTACATTTACAACTAATAACAAATGACTATATAATACCATATAACACCTAAATATAGCCACCTAATAAACATTGCTCGATCTTTAGTTTTATTAAATATGGGTGTTTAATTGGTGTTCACTGTAGATCAAGGGTTAACAATTATTATTATTTAAAAATAAAATAAAAAAACATTTTTTTAAATATTTTTTTTCTTTAAATATGTAATTGGAATTAAAAAGACAACAAAAGCAGAAATCATTGTTAATCTTTGAGAACCTAAAAGATCCAGAAGTAGAAAATCTCTAATATAATAAAATAGGTAGGTATATTACGAAGTGAGGAAGGGGCTAAACAAATGCGAATGTAAAATAACAAACAAACACACACGTGCACGCATCATATAATTAACTACATTGGAAAAATGTAAAATAATATTTAAAAATTGATTAATGTTATACCGCGGTTGGCCGGCTACTATTTTCTACAATTTTGTACAGTATTACCTTTAACTATATTCGTATTCGAACTATATTATTTGCACCATGTTCTTTTTTTTTAGTTGAACTACAATATATAAAAGAATACGACTACTTATATTTATGTCGTTGTCTGAGAACACAATTCCACAGATATATTGAGCACGAAATAGAATAGTGCTTACAAATCAGATTTGTGTTCGCCATTCGTTGCTATAATTAAAATATAATATCCTCTGGCCTGGGCCAAGGAGAATGTCCTCAGATGACAGAATTTTATCGGATTTCTTTGTGAATGACTCTTTCAGCCGGTGGCTTATGGTTCCTAAAGTTCCGGTTCTTTCTAATCTGCAGTGTCGGAAGACGAACTTTATCGACAGTAAAATCATCCGCGGGGCCTCCGTCAATAACATCTGTGCATGCTGTGACTTGATGGTTGCTGCGCTGCTGCTAACCACATTTGGCACATAAAGAGTCCTCATTCCGCTGAGCTGAGATTGAGGTTAGGTCAATGCGCCACTCCCTAAAAATGAACTCGGGATTATTTATTTATGGGGTGGATGAGTAACTCCATATAATTTAAGACATAAGAATGACAAGATTGATTAAAAAAATAATGAGATATTTAATGTTTAAAAAAATAATAATGATGAACATTTCTCTTCATCAGCTCTCACATATTCTGATATTGATTACAACAACGATAGATGAAATATACTTGAAAGATTGTCTTCAAAAATAGAAATATTTAAAAAAAATTAAAGTGATCAGGGACTGTATACATTTCGATGTGCTGATTCTCAATCAAAAATATTTTTTTCAAAATTTGGTAAATTATTTCTTATTTTTCATTTCATTCTTTTTTATTGCGCCACTGCAGACATGATATTGTTTGTAAAAAAAATATGAATTATTAATTAATTTGCAATTATTTCCTATTCAACGTCTGTTACGTGATTAGATAATTCATTATTTTTGATAAAAATTTCCTGAGTGATAGAACTATTTCTACAAGATTGAATGAACACCAGAGTTTCAACAGATTGAACCAGCCACAAAAATCTTCAGTTGCAGAGCATGCCCTGGAAGAATTCCACCGTATAAAATTCGAAGAAACAAATACTAGCGAGACCAACACATCTCAACAAGAGGTTAATTAGAGAAGCCATTGAGATTTTCAAAACCAAGAATAATAATCTCAATCATTGTGACGGTTTAGATTTTCTTCCTACCGTGAGTATTTTTTAACATGAAACATGGGATTTGTCATATCCATGGTTACGTCTTGACATTTGTTTGACAGCAATGTATTTGCCTGTCTCATTTAAAATGAAACATAGGGGATGAATTTGACAGAAATATTATATTTAAATATTGAGCAGTAATATTCCCGTTAATAAAAAATGGTCCAATAATGTGGGTTCCTATTGTAACGTTTTTATTTATATGGGTGAAGTGTAAAACATAGACAAATATTATTAACTAAAAGAATACGTTTATTAAACGATAATTAATTAAGGATTAAATATTAAAAGATAATAAAAACAACTAACACTATGATTAAATAATTATAAACACTAAGAATATTATTAAATGCTTAAACACTATGATTATTTATCTAACTAACATTTATATCACTACATTTATTTATATAACTACATTTATTTATGTTAACAACTTGCTAAACTGTTTATTTATATCACCGAGTTCATATCTGGTTGCTGGTATATATGAGACTGTCTCCCGCTGTTCTCCCGACGGTATTTATACAGCCCCTATCATTCTAGAACTCTTCTAAAGCGACAATGACCCGTATACAAAGGAATGAGGTCACGGCGCAATTAACCTGTCTCAGCGCGTCGGGGATTGTATTATCGCTCTGGTACGTTCTTTCGAAGGGATTACGTCATTGTTCGCGAACATGCTATCAGTAGCGGCGCATGCATACTTTTCTCTCAGGGGCGCACGTCACACTATTATGCCAGCCCAAACGTTAACTTTCTCGGGTCGTTCGAGTCCTCGTACTATGATACAAATGTAGATTTTCCCTGGACCAATACCGACAATTTTGTGAATTTACCTCGCCATGAAAATAAAAAGTTGCGTCGTCCGTAAAAAGTATATTTTGCAGCAAATCTGGATTGTAATTAACGTTTTCAAACATTCTTTCACAAAAATTTATTCTTCGTTTCGTATCATCCATAACTGACTCCTGGTGATTTTGGAAATTGTATGATCTGTAATGATCCTTTTTAAATAGTCTGTGTACAGTAGCTTTGTTTACAGCAGTAGCTTGCCCAATCTCACTTAATGTTAATCTGTTCTTATTTTGTATTAAAGTCAGAATTTCATGTTTTTTCTGCGCAGTTAATATATTACAGGATCTATTCCTACTGTTATGTGCAGGCTCGATGCAACCATTTCCTCTAAAGGTATTCACTATTCTTAAAAATTTTGCTGCACTTGGTATAGGCGCGGAACAAGTCCGACACTTGCCTTAAACTTGGATTAAAATTCGAATAATACCACTTAATAATCTGCACCTTCTCTTCCACAGTATAAACCATTGTATTTCAAATTGGTTTTTTGACACTGACAGAGTAGACAAATGTCACAATTTTCCCCCTATTATATATATTGTAATTTGTCACCATGGTTACCTCCTGTTGCTAATGTTTTTGTTATTATTTTTTTATATAGTTGTTTATTCCCCGAAGAAGGAAGCAGTTCATGCTGCCGAAACGTCGGGTTTTTTAACAATAAACAGAACTAAAACTAAAAAGGTTGTATCATTTTAATTAAAAATTTCATTAAATGAAAAATAAGAAATAATATGCCGAATCTTGGTAAAATTCTTTTTTATTGAAAATTAACACATCGAAATGTATATACCCTCATTTTTTAAATCTTTTTTAACAATGTTAATGTTCGAAACGATGTCTTAACTTAATTATATCAAATACTAAAATGTAAATAGATTAATTAAAAAATCTGTAGTGGCTAGCCCGATACCTTCCGTCAACCCTGTATATAATGTATAAATTCCATACATAATTTTTCTTGCAAAAGATTCTAAATTTCTAGTAAAATTATTTCATAATCAAACTATTAAATTGCACTTGACACTGACATCTTCTTCTTTAGCTTTTCCCATTCGTTAGGGGTCGCTATTTTTGCGTGTCGTTCTCATTCAGTTCCTTTTCTCTCCAGTCTTCCGCAATACAGTCCTTCCATCTTATCTTTGGTCTTCCTCTGTTTCTTCAACCTCCTATTACTTAGGTTCTTCCAATATAATGCTTCATTTTTCCTCATTACATGTTCTTGTATCTTTCTAGAAACTTGTAACACTAGAGTTATGTTTTACCGTATCTTTTCGTGTTTTCCCCAACATCTACTTCAACATCCTCATCTCTGCCACATTAATTTACTTTTTATTGATACTGACATCTGTCAATTTGAATTATATGAATATTGTAAAAGTAAAATATTCCTAGACCGCCCAAACATGTGTCGCCACCTGGCGTATTATATATGTATAATTAACGGCCGAATTCACCATTTATTAATCATGAGTTGATTCACAGATCAACGTTGATCCTAAATCAATCCAATTCACCATTAAAAATCAAGCTAATCTTCTAATCAAAATCAATGATCAACTGATTCGTCATATTCCATGAATCAAAGACTGATCACATCTTTGAATCCTAATTTTGACATTTATAGCTATGTTAGGATTCTGGCTGTTGTACCCATTCGTAACTTCGTCTTATCTTTCTTCTTTATCCTTATTTAGAACCGCATTGGTTTTATTATTTTTAACTATACTTTTACATCTTTCATTTTCACTATATTTAAAAACATCCCTTTATTGGAATTAGTGTAATTTCTACCTATATCAAAATAAAAATATAATATTATTATAGGAAAATTATAAAATATATTTTATAAATAAATGAAAATCTTACATATTAATACTTTTTTAGCGGAAAGTACAATTACCACGAATAAAATTACATGACAGTTACATTAACTGTCAAAAACCAAAACAAAACTATGAATCAGTTGATCATGATTCCTTGATTCAGAAATCAAGTTGGTGAATTAGAACATACGTTGATCTACAGTTCAGCTTGATTCCTTAATCAACTGATTATTAATGAACGGATTAATGGTGAATTCGGCCGTTAGTCTTTTGTCTGTAATCGAAGCTCATGTATGTGTTTTGTGTGATTTTGACCTTATCTTTATAAATAAAGTATTTGTTTAAAAACATATCGTTAGTGGTTTATTTGTCAAGCCTTATCAAATATATTAGTAGTTTCCATGTTTAGCATAACTGGCTGAATTAAAAAAATTAATTTCTTTAAAATTCTTTAACTCTATCGGCGGAATTCACCATTAATCCGTTGATTAATAATCAGTTGATTAAGGAATCAAGCTGATCTATAGATCAACGTATGTTCTAATTCATCAACTAGATTTCTGAATCAAGGAATAATGATCAACTGATTCACAGTTTTGTTTTGGTTTTTGACAGTTAATATAACTGTCATGGAATTTTATTCGTGGAAATTGTACTTTCCGTTAAAAAGCTATTGATATGTAAGTTTTTCATTTATTTATAAAATATATTTTATAATTTTCCTATAATATTTTATTTTTATTTTGATATAGGTAGAAATTACACTGATTCCAATAAAGGAGTGTTTTTAAATATAGTGAAAATGAAAGATGTAAATGTATAGTTGAAAATAATAAAATCAATGGGGTTCGAAATAAAGATAAGATGAGGCAAAGTTACACATGGGTACAACAGCCAGAATCCTAACATAGCTATAAATGTCAAAATTAGGATTCAAAGATGTGATCAGTCCTTGATTCATGGAATATGACGAATCAGTTAATCATTGATTTTGATTAGTAGATTAGCTTGATTTGTAATGGTGAATTGGATTGGTTTAGGATCAGCGTTGATCTGTGAATCAACCCATGATTAAGGAATGGTGAGTTCGGTCGTATATCTATTGAATATGAAGTATAAAATGCAATCAAATCGTATAGAGAATAATATATTATTTAAGTTATAATAACGTTAAATGTCAATAAATCAAATTTAACTGTTAAATCTTTAAATGAGGCTACTTCCGGTTCACCATTTATAACCAAAATCTAATCAGTTGTTCCTTTGGATTTAAACTTGAGGAATACGAAAAAATTATAATTTTTGGAATCGTGATATTGAAGTTATGGGATCCGGAACTTTTGTCACACACACACAGACACACACACACACACACACACACACACACACACACACACACACACATACATACATACATACAGACATCATCGTAAAAATAGCAAAATCGTATTATAGGGACCCTAAAACATGCTTACTCACTAAAAACTCATCATTGAATTTTTTGACCAAAGACAATACCTTCCTTACCTAAAGGTGACGGAAGGTAAAAACAATGAAAACAGATTCGTATCGTATATGGTTATCATTTCGTGTCGTGATCGTATCGATATTACATCCGCATCACTATTGTAAATGAAGCATGAAGATCCGTTATTCCGCGTAGATTATAGTTAGTTTCGGTTCACAATGCACAACTCCCTAAAAAATGGTCTAGGGATTATTTATTTATTACATTTGTCCTCGGACGTCATTTATTTCAGTGATGCGTAACTCTTGTTTTATCCTTCAGTGAGAGCGCGTGATAAATGTGCTCAGTGGTACATATATGAATATAAAAATAGTTTTGGTATTCTAGCACTTGAAAGGAAGATATATTGGAATGGAAATAACAAGATACAAATAAATAAATAAACTAACATAACTTCTCTTTAGATGACAATGTGACATGGATTTATTGAAGGTATACAACAATTTTCTATATTAGTTAATTTTAAATTTGAAGAGATTAATGTCGTAAAAAAACCATTTCTGGGTAATTAAAGAAAATGTGAGGCTATTTGAAAATGTAGTAGGTAAGTACGAATAATGTGGTATTCAACCATTGCAAAGTAATAGGTAGTAAATTATAAAAATTATAATGTAGCATATTTTGAACCAAGAATATTAGTAAAATGAAAATGATGAAATATTATTTCTTTGTAAAAAAAGTGTTGTGGCCAGCACAATACCTCTCGCTACTTCCTTTTTTTTGGTTACATAAGTATAGGGCGCGAACAGTCATGTTACATTGTTGG
Organism: Harpalus rufipes; assembly: GCA_951394225.1. Taxonomy (NCBI): domain Eukaryota; kingdom Metazoa; phylum Arthropoda; class Insecta; order Coleoptera; family Carabidae; genus Harpalus; species Harpalus rufipes. Next base: position 11,004,707 of record OX596285.1, read on the forward strand.
CCTTGACAAGCAGATGTGGGGGCCCGTTCAGAATAATAATTAGTATAATTATGTACATAGATGTCAAATGTCAGAATTTTTCATTAAAAATTTCAAGATTTTCTAAATTCACGTAGTTAATTTCTCACCAGGAGTGTGGAATTTACTTGTCGAGGAAAATAAACCACATGGAATTGGAAAATCACTAAATTTAGAATGTGAAATTATGATATTTGACATCTATATACATAATTACTAGCTATCATTCTGACATGGGCCCCAATATCTGCTTGTCAAGGCCAACAAAGTCACATGACTGCTCGCGCCCTGATGTATTTAACATTTCTTGTATACCAACACTCTACACCAACAATTCTACTTATATCTATTCCTTATATTTAGATTTTTTAATTTAAATTCATTCTAGAAATTTTGTCCTACTCTTCTAATTTTTCGAGATGTTTCCAATTCATTGTCGGGAGTAAAAGTATTTCTGAAGGGTATGAGTAATATACCTATAATATTAAATATTTAACTATTAATACATTAAGAAATAATATATGTACTTCCCAGAAAAAGTCTTCAGTAATGTCTCCGGATTTCTGACACTGACATTTATCTGTCAGTTACAAACAATTTAAATTTTCAACTCTTTTCCATGGCATTCTTTCGGCTGTAAAATTTATTACAACAGATTATTTTATATATTATATTTCTTTTATCTCTAAATCTATAGAATATATAATAAAATATTTAAATGTAGCAGATAGAGAATTTAATTTTCTTTAATATTAGCAAGAAAAAATTTCAAAAACTTATATTTAGAAGATTTTTGTTCAAGAATCTTCTACTTCCGGTTGTCCAATTGTTACCAAAACCTTTTCAGATCTTCCCATGAATGTCCGATTGGGAAATACGTAGTTAAACAAATATAAAGTCTTATAGTTTTTGAGTAATCGTCCTTCAAACATCCCACATACACACACACACACACACACACACACACACACGCATACACACACACACATCCACACACACACACACACACATACAGACACACAGACATTATCGTAAAAATGTTAAAATCGGATTGTAGGGACCTTAAATCGTGCTTATTCAATAAAATCTGAATATGCGATTTTTAGCATGAATCCAATACCTCTCTTAGCGAGAGGTAAAAATGCTTAATTAATGTAAACGTAACGTCACTGGTCTAAATCGATTATTATCGTAAAATTTCGGATGAATTCGGGCGAACTAGATCTGTTATTCGTTGTTTTTATTTGATTTTAACTATAGCAACACTACTGTCATCTTAATGTCATTTTCTAAATGTTTCATGAAATAGATTGAAATAATATTACTAATTAATTTGATAAGAGAAAGAAGTTTTAATAAAAATAAATGAAAATATATGCCTAATGCAGACAATGCAGATACCCCTAGAATTAACTGTTTGAAAAGCATAACCAAGTCGGGCTTGTGACGTCATAAATAATTTTAGACATTAAAAAAATCAAATCTCGCTTACTATAGGTACTTCATTTCATATAAGAAAATAGATGGCTCTTGAGAGTCGACCGTTTTTACATGCATTAAATAAATAATTTAAATTCATGGAACCAAACATTGTCAATAATAAATATTTTTATCTTTAAAAATGAACAGGACCTAAATATTAAAAATTGCAACAAAACATGGTTAAACATCACTTAATTCTGTAGATTTTATTTGATAACTATCAGGTGATATTTTTTTGTGAACAAGGTTGAATTCTCATTAATCAAAGGGCAGAATTTATATCCCTATCTAAACCAATGCTATTTTCTTACGTGAACTAAAGTATAATTCGAATTTTAATATAACTATAACATAGAAAAACAGTTTTTTAGCTGCCAAAAGTTTGTATATTAATTTATAGAAAAAAATAATTGGTGACAGTAACAAAACATTATCATTTTTTTCTAAAGAAAAACCAAAATAATAATTATAACAAATAAAATGTAAATAAACGTTTATTAATGAGTTGCTTTAAGTCAACAACAAGTCAACACACACACACAGACATATATATATATATATATATATATATATATATATATATATATATATATATATATATATATATATATATATATATATACAGGGTGTAAACGGAACTAGGGAACGCGATTTTTCTCGGAAGAGATACAGAAAAATCTTTCAAATAAAATTTTTATTGTTTCTAGCAAGCTAATTAAATTAATCTAAATCAAAAAAAAAAAATTTTTCGGAGATATACGTATTTTTGATTTTTTTTTTAAATGGTACACCCTATATATTTTTATACTATTTAGTAGGAAATAATTTATGCTTTAAAAAAGTTTTTAAAGTTATACCTTATAAACTTAATAGAATTCGAGATATTGAAGAAAATATTAAAATAGTTTTACTCGAAATTAAAGCTGGCTATGAAAAAAAAATTATTGAGTTACGAAACATTTTAATTTACAAATGTACATCAAATTATTGTCTTACTGGTAACACTATAAAAATTGTTAAAAAATTTCACCGTTTTCTTGTATACAAAAATTGAGCCTTTTTAACAAATGTTGATTTACAGTATTATTAATTTTATTATTTAACAGCTTGTCTTATTCTATGTTTGTATTCTTCAAGTGTAGTAACGTGCGTAACATAAACTTTGTTTTTGATGGCACCCCGCAGAAAGAAATCTAAGGGCGATAGATCGGGAGACCTTGTAGGCCACATTATAGGTCCTCTTGTTCCAATCCAGGCATTTGGAAATTTTTGATTTAAATACTTTGTTTCCATAGCCAGCTTTAATTTCCAGTAAAATTATTTTAATATTTTCTTCAATATCTCGAATACTATTAAGTTTAGAAGGTATAACTTATGGAACTTTTTTAAAGCAAAAAATATTTCCTACTAAATGGTATAAAAATATACAGGGCGTACCATTTAAAAAAAGTCAAAAATAGGTATATCTCCGAAAATTAAAATATTTTTTTCTGATTTACATTAATTTATATAGCTTACTAGAAACACTAATAATTTTATTTGAAAGATTTTTTTGTATCTCTTATAACTTCCGAGAAAAATCGCGTTCCCTAGTTCCGTTTATATATTATATATATTTATTATATATCCACACACACACACACACACACACAAACACAGACATCATCGTAAAAATGTTATTATCGGATTCTAGGGACCTTAAAACGTGCTTATTCACTAAAATCGATATGCGACTTTTAGCATGATTCCAATACCTCTCTTAGCGAGAGGTAAAAATAATTGATTCTACTTGAAAAATAAATTTACTACAAAGATTTAAATTTATCTAACACAACCAAGCTCTAGCAGAGAGAAAAAACCAAACGAAGAATTTTTTTCTGATGAAAAAATTACTGACAATATTTTCTGTGAAGCATAGACGCTATACTCTTATTAAATTAGCTGTAATTATTGTAGTGGTATATAAAAATATTTATAATTGTTCCCTTTATTTTCAGGTGAGTGACTACCTTGTTTACATCTTTAATTCGTTCTTCTTCAAGGCGACAATTTTTTCGTACGGTAAGAATAAATTTAGGGATGTAAACTTTTCGCTGTAGTATCGTATATGTTTCGTGCACAAAAATCGTCAATAAAAGTTCGGAAATCGGCACAGTAATATACGATGATTTCATGCAAATCCAGTGATGTCAATCTTATGATAATTATTGTTCAAGTAAGATAATTTGGGTAGGTGTACGATGTATAGGATGTCCGCCGTAAGCTGGCCACCATTGCTATCTCTCTTATTTGAAGAGATACGACGAATTTAACGGTGAAAAATGCAAAAAAAATCTGATGTGGACACCACACGACTTCCTTGTACGATTATTAAACTATACATATTTTTTTAATAATTAAATTACAAAATATTGAGAGGCTTAAGCCAAGCCCGAGAAATATTTTGATATAGAACAAAAAATAATTCATTTACTACTTTCATTCTTAAATTAACATTAATCTAACCCGGTTCTTTTTAAAGAGAGTTTTGATTACAACAAAGAAATATTTGATTACAACAATGAATATAACTAATTTCACAATAAAAATATAATATTTGTTATTGTACGAATCATAAAATAGCACGTATTTAACGTAATTTGACATGAACTTTCTTTTTTATTTTTTTGTCCTAATCCATAGCAAGCTTTATTACAAAAACAAAAAGTATATAATTTTTAAATCTACATATCTCGCTTATACAAAGGCCTAATTTAATAATACTTGATGTGTTAGACGCAGAAATTAATTCTCTATTTGAAGCATTTATTTCTAAAATCAAAATAAAATCATTTTATTCAAGAAAAACTGTTAACAACTTCAAGTAATGTACCGCTTCCGGTTAGCCTATTTTAACCAAAATCTATTATGTTATTTCGATTGACATAAAAGTCTTGTATACCAAATTTGAAAAGTTTTGGATTATATTTTAAAACAGTTTTTCATTAAAATCTATTATAGGCTTCATGTAAAGTGCCACTTCTAGAAATTGTGTAATAACCAGAAAGGGAGGTGCACAACTAGATGTTATCGAAGTTACCTCGCATAACTCAAACGGTAAGCCGTAGAAAGTTGAAATTTTGTATTTAGGACTTCTATTAGAGAATTAATTTCTGCGTCTAGCACATCAAATATTATTAAATTAGCCCTTTGTATAAGCGAGATATGTAAATTTAAAAATTATATACTTTTTTGTTTTTGTAATAAAGCTTGCTATGGATTAGGACAAAAACATAAAAAAAGTTTATGTCAAATTACGTTAAATACGAGCAATTTTATGATTCATACAATAACAAATATTATATTTTTATTGTGAAATTAGTCATATTCATTGTTGTAATCAAATATTTCTTTGTTGTAATCAAAACTTTCTTTAAAAAGAACCGGGTTAGATTATGGTCGCTATATATCTTACTGTTTTGAAGTTAAAATTAATATTTTGTAATTTATTTATTAAGAAAATATGTATAGTTTAATAATCGTACAAGGAAGTCGTGTGGTGTCCACATCAGATTTTTTTTCTTGGCGCGAGTTTTCTACAAATATCATTTCCCTAGCAACGAGTCGCTCCTTTTCTACATTTCTATATAGTGCGATTTCACTGCAGGTGAGTTCCAAGATTGGACGACCTGTATTAATATGATGACTAATTGTCCCGTGTGTTAAATATTATTATTTACAATTTTATCTAAAACTTGATAACGAAAGACATTCAGAAAAAAATCCATTTTTAAGTTTCGATTTGTTTTAGCCTCCGAAATCATATCCCAAAAGCATAGACTTCACTCATGTAACTTTCTGAATCCCACTTAGAGAAAAATAAAGTAAAAGTAGAGCATATAAAATATGAAGAGTCTATTTGACGATAATATTTAATTATTTTGTAAGTAGGACAAAAAATATGTGCAAGAAGAATTGAATTAAATAATTCCGATGAAGTAGTTTCCGATAACACAAATAATTTTGAGTGCGATTTACGATAATTTCAATGTCCGAAAGTAGGTAGCAGAAGTTCTTGGGTGATATTATATCAGTAATTAGCTATCATAGTTGTCAATTGTACTTGTATCTCAATTTTTTTTAAAATTCATTGAAGTTAAATTACTATTCTATAAAGACTTCTATAAAAACTTAGATAACAGTAAAGTAAAATGAGCGCATATAAAATATGACGATAATATTTAATAAATATTACGTTTTCAAAATAAACCTGGAAAAACATCGCTTAAATCTGAAATTAAATGACTGTCGTCGAGTTAAATTAGAGTTATTTATATTAATGTGAATCCTGAAAGTTCGTTCCGCAGTTATTACGTGGGAGATTTTAGTAGATTAATTCGTTTGAATTTTTTATTCCTTTGAAACCAGCACTCAACTGGATTTTCATTTACAAGACATGAAATTGCAAATGCAAACTAACCACGCTTGTTAACTACAAGCACACAATTACCTCTGTGCCGGAAACCTGATCCATGCATAACCAAATTCAATGACAAAACATTTTATTTTTCTTCGAAAATTGAACGATATTTTTAATTGAATTAGTAGTAGGTACTGCATTTATTATTAATAAAACAAACGAAATTAAATTGGTTTTATTATACTTTATTAATTTCCTGAAGACTTTGAACAAATTATTACAAAATGTACAGTGAAAGAAATATTATCGATTATTGATTATTTGGAAAATGGATATTCTGAACGTACTGAATAATGGGCAATAAATAATAATAATAATAGTGGGTACTATATTGAATGTGATATCGTAATAAAGTAATTAGCTTTTGGAAAATTAGTTTTTAATAGCATTCATAAACATTTCTGTATTTTCTAATATACAGCAGAGGTACTCGTATATGTAGTGTTTTAAAATTACTAGTAAATTTAAATTAAATTACTAACCAATTTATCGATTAATTATTTGTTGGTAATATAAATTTAAAAAGTTATACAGGGTGAAAATGTACCACCACGAATAACTCAAGAAATATGGATATCTGATCAAAAAATGTCCCGAATCAAAAGTTTGATGGTTCGGATTCTGTCGAAATACCCCCAGAACCCCTAGGGGACGGAGAAGGGGACAACTTTGTAATCTGAAATGGGACCCCCATTTTTTATTGCAGATTCGGATAGATCGTCAAAAATGAAGTAGCGTTTACCCCGGGGACTTAAAATAAAAAAATTGACCTGACCCTTTTTTCGAAATTCTCGACAATTTCACTGGGAGTGTAATTAGCCATGGTCACTGATTGATGCGCTTGTTGGAATGAGGCCATAGAGGTCGGGCCACACTTGAAAAGAGTTAATTCAGGTGGTGGAAGGTACCGTTGAAGATGGTCTATTTAGTAATATCGTTTTCCCCTGCCTGAATTGCAGGAAGATACTAGTGAAACTGCTGCGTCGGTAGCACTGTGCTTAAGCCATTGTTGCGAATGCATTGAACTTGAGGATTGTCCGGTCGCCGACTTTTGCTAGATCATTTAGGGTGCACCACTAGGGGGCGAATTAGCACTATACCCCACTAGTACACAAATCTGCGATAATCAGATTGGTACAATTAGGAATGCATTCCGGTCGTACATCGAGTTTTGTGTCAACTCGGTCCAAAAAAATAAATTGACTAGAAATCGGGCCGGGTCAAAATTCAAAATTGAGTGCATCCGACGTCCTTAATTTTGATTTTGATATAAAGCGAAATGTTCAACTTTTTTTTGTGTCAAACTTGTGTGTTAAAAAAACCTAACTCGGAGTAGACTATGAACAAATTCAAGAGTCAAATTGTCAAAATTGATCTTGAAATGTAATTTTAAGGAAAAAGAAAATAGAGATGGATACAACATATTGCCATTCGCCGTTTTCTAATTTATTTCCATTTCTAAAATAAGATTCAAGAAGAAAAGCTTTGATTTCTTTTGATAACATTTTTATAATATCTCGTGTCAAATTGACATTTAATTAAATACTTTTTTCTACTACCACTACTGTAAGAGGGTCATTACTGAACACACTACTAACAATGTAAGTTCGTGCTTATGAATAGTGTTACGTAATGAAATATCATTACGTAACACTGTTACGTAATGAACAGCAAATTTAAGTTGGCAGGACTGGTTGTCAAACTGTAAGAAATGATTAAAATTTGATAAATAAAATTTAAGATTTAAATATAATAGAATGAAATTTATCTGACATTACATATACATACATATTTTTTTGGGTTATTAATATTATATTATTTCAGCAATACATATTTCATTTCAATCAAATTTGCAGTAGGGAACTATTTTTCATCGTATATCCCTACGCTTAGCAGTAACCATGGTAATATCGTTGCGCAGTTTTATTTTTGTAAATAAAACCCACCAAACTTTTTGATGTTTCGAATTGTTGCTTTTTTGTGTGATTACAAATACATTTACTGAGGTAATAATAATTATTATAAACAAAATTAGTTGATATTATTATTATTTGTAATTTTTAAGTAATGCAATAAAAAAATAATTAATTTATAACTATGTATCTGAATTTTGCTTCTATTTAGAAATATTAATGAGTGGTCGTAGAAAAAGTATAGTACATAATTCGAGATGTAAAGCAATTACTCACTCGTAAAATTACAAACTCGACGCTACGCGTCTCGTGTGTCAATCATTTTACTCGTACGTAATCTGCTTCTTACATCTCTCATTACGTAATATACTATTATCCACGACTGTCAAATAATATACCCATAATTGAACCATTTTTTTTATTCGTTATTACTGTTATTAATTGAATAATATTGACAATTCGATGGAATAATATTATTCAATCGTTATGTCAAATTCAAATCTTACCTTTCAAAGAGTATATACAAATTACTTTTAATATTAGTTTCTCCACATAAAAAGCCAAAATTACACTATATTTTTTTCATTTTTCATAGTTCCGGCTCGTAAAGCAAACTTCAGTCTCATGAGTAATAGCATACATTACGTGCTCATTGAATAATATACTTTTAAATTGATATACGTTTCCTTATTCATAGCCTACTCCGAGTTAGGAATTGTTTTGAACACACTGCAGTAGTAACAATAATAACAATAAGTTGAAAAAAAAGCACTAATCTACTTCTTCAGACCTATGTATGTAATTTATTTATCAACCAGAGGAATCCTAGCTCCTAATCGAGAATTTAGACGTAATATGCTTCTAGCTTCAAAAGAAAAAGTAACTTTAAATGCAACTCATGCACAGAGTCCGCGACCTTTTACTCATACGGTGACTTAAAATTGTTCCCTTTATTTATTAAGATGTGAAGGATGTTATTAAACCATTTTTATCATTTCTAAATCCATCCATTTTCATTAAAATATTCAGGAAACTGTACATTGATTTAACTATAAGTTTTCGGGCCGGCCCGAAAAGCTCGATTTTTTAGGACGGGCTAAAGTTCGACTCGCCTCAACTTTTACAAATGATTGGTCCGTTCAACCCGAAAAAAAAATATCCGGCCTGGCTGAGCTTCGGGCCTAGACAACCAACAAAAGGAAATAAGCCGTGATGATATTCATATATTCTCTAGAAAATAACAATTATTAATTATGAATAATTTGCATAGGTAATAATTTATTAATACCAATTTATTACGTCAGAATTTTTTCTACCATTGCACTCAAAATTACAAAAATAGTCGTTTTATTAAACATCTAGCCGTTTTCAAAATGATTGAGTGATTTTCTTCGATAGTTCTCTTAATACATCTTAACATAACCTAACCTAACACACAAAACTCAGCTCGAGTTTTATGCAATAGGTTAGCATAAAGTATGTTTAAAAAAATTGCGAGCGGAAATATCCACATATTCATTTTAAAATGTGGCCGTAAATTGTGCGTTGTTTTGTTAAACGCTCTGCAATTTTATAAAACGACTAGCTAGATTGAAAATAACGTTAAGTCAACGAAGATTTTGTAACCCCGCCGCACTCTTAAAATGAAATTCTGTGTGAAAAGCATATGAATTTTCTTGAATTTATTTTCATTCATAAATTATTTTCATTGGAGACATGTATCGAAATAGGGCTGTTGCAAGGATTTTTTTATGGCTAAGTATAAAATCCGAACTCGGGTCTCCAGATTCGCGACCAGACACTCAGGCACACGGCGAAATTACTTTGAATTTTAATGGCACTAATATGCGGCTAACATTTCGATAATGTTTTGTTTTTGTAACCATTGACAAGTTTGTTAAGTTTTTGAAAATAAAACACCTAAAATTTTGTACTCCTTTTGTATTTATATTTATACAATTTAATCAAACTGTATTTTTACATATCTATGAAAAATATTGTATAAATTTTAATTTAAAATGTGGAACCGGCTCATTCCGTTTATTTGTTCGATTACCTTTAATTACCATTGTAATGAAGCAGTAAATTTATCGCCTATTAATTTTACTGATTTCAATTATGAAATATAGATTGAATTGTTTAATGGACTCTGCCAACATCGAAAATTATTAATAGATTTTTGAGTATTTGTTGCAAGGTTTCATTTTTATAAATTTGAAGTGCAGAAAATTTAGATTCTATTACAAGAAAAAGACATTAAATGTAAGACGCGTTTCGCTTTTATTGAAGCTCATTAGTGTGGTGCACTAAAGCTTCTAGGGGTGCGGTCCGAATCACGCTGTAAGTACCAACAGCGCGCTAACAGTTGGTCCGAATCATACTCACAACGCTTGCTTAAAGTTTGCGCTGTGAGGTGTATGACGTCAGATGTGACGTCAACATTTCATGCTTACAATGCTCACGTCGAAGAGCATAGGCAGTGTAAGCACTGTAAGCACGCTTGTTATATTTGACGCCATTACGCGCCGAACAATGAAGTATGTACTCGTAATATTTATTTCTACAGAATAAATCCCAATAACAATAATTTTACATATAACAAGAAGTGGTACAGGTTGTACATATGCAGTATTTATAACGAGTATGTTATAAACATTATTATACCTTGATAAACAACGTAACCTACATCATAAACATAATACTTAATAGTAAACAAAGAAAAATATTAATAATGAAGCAGTAGAAAAAGACACAAAATCTAAAATAAACCATCGTAATATTACAAATTATTAATAAATGAATAAAGTTTGTTTTTAAATTAATTACAAAGTGTCCGAAAAATCGAATTCAGCGCTTACAAAATTTAATGCAAGACACATTGAATTTAGAGGTAAATTATAACTTAAAGCAGTTCTAGCAAACTTATATAAAAATGTTGATGTATTTCGGACATTACATGATTTTAAATAGAAATATAAGCTTGCTAAGAGAGTGGAATCATCAACCAAGTTGTTTACAATTTTGTACAAAAACATAATTTGATGACCAGTGCAACGAGTTTGTAGCGATTCTAAATTAAAGGCAATTAGTAATTCTTTATAATCCAAATTTGGCCATACATATTTTATTCTGTGGTAATATAATTTGGAAAATCTTTTTTGAACATTTTCTATTAATTGTATTTGATATACATGGTATGAATTTCAAATGATGCAACCATATTCGAGTTTACTGCGTACAATTGCGGAAAACAGAGATGGTAAATTATTTTTATTGCGAAAATTATATGTGTTACGCAATATAAAACCCATACTTTTGGAGGCCTCAGATAACATCCTTTCAATATGTTACTGAAGTTACTCGATGCAGTTGCAGATACATCATTAATTACTCATAACTTGACAATATTCTCATTAAAATATTTCTGAATCACTATCATCGCTCTCTCAAATAAGGAAAACTGTTTCCATCAGAACTATTTTTTCTTGGTTAATCATTGTGCAGAGGTTATATATGTCACAAATGACAAGCAAGATGTAAGCGCGCTTACGAACGGTCCGAATTGTTAACGTCTTCACAGTCGTCAGCGCGCTCAATCATATCGGACCAGCTGTGAGCAGTCTAAGCACTGTAAGCTATGATAGCACGATTCGGACCGCAGCCTAGGAGGCACTGACTAAGTTGAGTGGACGGAATGATACACCATTCCTAGATGATATGATGCCTGCAGAGGTATCTAACCACATGCAGAGCCATGAGCTTGGCCAGCAATAAATAATAATGAATGTACAATAAAGTACAGTTTACTGGGTGAAACTTTTTAATATAATAGTTAAAAAATCTGATGTGGCCAGCATATTACCTTCCGTCAATTCTACATATTTTGTACAAATTCCTCACAGAGTTTTTTTGCAAACGATTGTATAGGCGCTATCTTTTTAGGAGAGAACTGAACTGATCTTACCTCGTACTGAACTGAACTACTCCTAAAAAGAACAGTATGTTTTTTTTTTTTTAAATAAGAAGTAGAAAATAAAAACATATATGTCATTATATTTAGGTAGTACAACATAATAATCTGCTGAATTTGCTTATGGCTATAATCTGTTGTATTACATTATGTGATTAGTTTTTGCCACATTAAATTATTTTACATTTTTATATTTCCAGTAAAATCTTTTCACAAAGATATTATGTAAATTTCATTTGACACTGACATCTGTCAATTAGTAATATTTGATTATTCTGTTTCCATGGTGCAGCTTTTAGCGGCATAGGTTACAATATATTTCTTTATAAATCTTTATCTCTAAATTCATTGAATATAAAGAAAAATATAATTAAATCGAATAGACAATAAAATATTCTTTAATATTTATAATATCATAAAATGTGAAAAATGATATTTAACAGGTTTTTTTAAGAAAAACTGTTAAAATCTTAAAATTGGTGTACTTCCGGTTAACCAATCGCAACCAAAATCTAATCAGCTCTTCATACAGACGTACACAAAGGGAATATGAGGGAATTATAATTTTTGGAATTATAGTATTAGAGGTATCGCAGGAGAATTTGTCATACACGCACACACACTGACACACACACGCACTCATACATACAGAAATCATCGTACAAATAGTAAAATTGTATTCATTGAAAACTCATCATCAAATTTTTTGACCAAAGACAATATCTTCTGTCACCTTCAGGTAAAAAATCTGATGTGACCAACATAATACCTCTCGCCATTTAATTTTTATTAATTTAAATACATACCTATAGGGTCTCATCGTCGCGTGCCTTATGTCTGGTTGCGAATCTCGGAAAACCGATTCGATCCCGATCAACGCTAAATATTTTGAATTTTAAATGGCACAAAATTGTACCCTGTGTTGCACTCTCCACACCAGCAATAAGGCGACGCTTGGTAAATATGCTGTGATAAAATATGTATTTATTTTTTTATTTAAATACATACCTGCATATTTACTAATGCTAGAAATTATGTATATTAAATTCCTGTTCATATAACTATTGTTCTTTTTACAATTTTTGTTTTAAAACGTTATTATTATTATTAATTTGAAATTATGTATATTAAGTTCCTTTCCATATAACTATTGTTCTATTTACAATTTTCTTTTTAAAACGTTACTGTTATTAATTTTAAATCATTATTTTTTTCGACAGTGACATTTATATATCAGTTACAAACATTTGAGCTGAAATGTGTAACCATGGAGTTGTGTTTATAGCATAAGTTCCGAGATATAATTTTTATAGTACTTTATAAATTTATCCATAAAATATATAGAAAAAGTATTAATGTAAACCTGTAGAAAATGGAATAATCTTTAATTTTTATAATAACGAATTGCGAAAAAATAACATTTAAAGGTATTTTTTGAAGAAAAACTATTTTGAGCTTCAAGTAAACTGCCATTTCCGGTTATCCGATTGACACCAAAATTTAATGGTATTTGAGTTAGAGTGCCCAGATGCACACACACACACACACACACATATATATATATATATATATATATATATATATATATATATATATATATATATATATATATATATATATACATACACACCCACAGATATCATCGTGAAAATGTTAAAATTGGATTATAGGGACCTTAAAACGTGGTCATTTACCAGAATCTCGTTATGCGATTTTTAGCACGATCCCTATACCTCCCTTACCAAGGGTAGCGTGAGATAAAAAGGATGATGTAAATAAAATAATATACAGTAGAACCTCGATTATCCGAGTCGCAATTATCCGAGCTCCGGATTAACCGAGCCGATCTAAAGACCCAACATGCGAGGTACGCGCGTCTATGATCTGGATTAACCGAGCCAATCTAAAGACCCATCCGTATTAACCGAGCTTCTAAAATATTTCCATTTAAAATCTGGAAAAAGCTCTGAGGTATATCGAACAACAATCAGAGGCAACCCCAGCGGATTTGCTTCTTCTTAACAGATGGAGAAATATGGCAGCGAGAAAAAGATGCAATATGAAATAGCAACGCATAGATAACTATTTCAATGTTTTATAATATACATACATACTTATTTACATGTTAAAAACGTTAAAAAACCGTTTAAAGTACATTTGTGTTTATTTTTTTAATGAATAAAAAATAAATCCGGATTATCCGAGTTTTCAGATATCCGAGGAGGGTATCCCCCACGTTACCTCGGATAACCGGGGTTCTACTGTACATACCTCTGTGGGAGTTTCATCAAAGCCTCTTGTTAAACTGACCTCGAGGATTCGCTTGTTGGTAAAGTATATCAGTCGTTGGCTGTACTGAAACATATCCCACCTCAGATGTAATATACTATTGTTATACAGAATGTACGTATATTGTTTCAGGATTTTCAACCCTTACAGGTTATATCTCTAGGGTGGTCTCACACACAACATGTGTTTATTTTTTTTACAATTGCCACGAAGTTCCTTGCATAGATGTCATGTGTGTTGCCCACCCGAGCAAGCCCTTGTTACAACCACCAGCCGGTTCCAGATAGCTTAGTGATTGCCAAGTTAATTGTATCCCAACTTGGAAAGGTAACGGGAGTAGATACCGATCAAGATCAGTCGAGAAAAACTCGACCTGATCCGGATTCGAACCCACGACCTCTGAGTCCAGAGGCTAGCACTCTATACTATTGTTATACAGTAGAATACTGCCCTGTTACTCATCTGAGTAGAGACAAGAATGTCACAACTGCGTAATAACTGTTGAATTGCATAGCATTAGCATTCAAAATCTGATTCTTTTGAAACAAATGTTTTCATCAAGTTTAATTCAATACGTGTTTAATTGGAGACGTTTAGGAACCATATTGGGTATTATACCCAATTGGTACGTAATATACATTTTTTTTACCTTCCGTCACCTTTGGTAAGGAAGGTATTATCTTTGGTCAAAAAATTCAATGATGAGTTTTTAGTGAATAAGCATGTTTTAGGGTCCCTATAATACGATTTTGCCATTTTTACGATGATGTCTGTATGTATGTGTGTGTATGTCTGTGTGTGTGTGACAAAAGTTCCAGATTCCATAACTTCAATACCACGATTCCAAAAATTGTAATTTTTTCGTATTCCTCAAGTTTACATCCAGTGATTAGATTTTGGTTATAATTGGTGAACCGGAAGTACCCTCATTTGAAGATTTGACAGTTAAATTTGATTTATTGACATTTAACGTTATTATAACTTAAAGAATATATTATTCTCTATACGATTTGATTACATTTTATACTTCATATTCAATAGATACAGAGTTAAAGAATTTTAAAAAATTAAATTTTATAATTCAGCCAGCTATGCTAAACATGGAAACTATTAATATATTCATATAATTCAAATTGACAGATGTCAGTATGAATAAAAAGTAAATTAATGTGGCAGAGATGAGAAAGTTGAAGTAGATGTTGGAAAAAACACGGAAAGATACGGTAAGAAAATAACTCTTAGTATTACAAGTTTCTAGAAAGATACAAGAGAGATGATTACATTGGTTTCAATATGTCATGAGGAGAAATGAAGAATTATTTTGGAACAAGAATGAATAGTTTAGTAATAGGATGTTGAAGAAACAGAGGAAGACCAAAGATAAGATGGAAGGACTGTATTGCGGAAGACTTGAGAGAAAATTAACTGAATGAGAACGAAACGCAAAAATAGGGACCCCTAACGAATGGGAAAAGCTAAAGAGGAAGAAGATGTTAGTGTCAAGTGCAATTTAAATAGTTTGTATATGAAATAATTTTACTGGAAATTTAGAATCTTTTGCAAGAAAAAGTATGTATGGAATTTATACATTATACACAGGATTGACGGAAGGTATTGTGCTGGCCACAACAGATTTTTTATTATAAATATAAAAATTCGATCAATAATAATAAATAACACAAAACATTGCATTACGAATATGAAATACGGAATAATATAGATTAATGTAATATTTGCTATGTACTCGTAACTGAATACCGTCGTTCTAAATGAAACGTTAAGCTCACCGATTATAACTACCTGACTGGAATTTCAACAACGTGAAAAATACTTCCGCGGAATGTGGCTTCTTTGTGAACTAAACTTATATGGAATCGCCTCACGAATTTCCCCCAAGAAATTTCTATTCATCTCACACTGAAAGAACAAAATTTTGCTGTCTTGATACGAATTACAGAGACAGTAAATTTTTCCGGTGAGAGCAATTATTTTCTCATAGAATTCGCTCTACATGCGATCTGAGATACGATCTTTTGAAGTTGCTTTCTTATTGCTGTATGCTGTAATATCGGAGAAATCCAATAAAAATATTTGTCTCCGTTTTATGGAAGTGAACTGTTTGCCTGAAAGAGCAAATCAGGATATGTAAGGGTATGTGTAAAGTAAATATGTTTATTGGAATTGAAACAAACTAATTCTAATATATATTTAATAAAAAAATCTGATATGGCCAACACATGACCTCTCGCCATTTCCATTTTATGTTACATAAATAAATAATAAATAAATATATCATCACGGCATATTACCCATTGCTGGCTGTACCAATCTGCTTTATTTATTTATTTAATACAAATGTGAGAGCCAGCAGCTCAAAAGAGACCAAATAAAGGTTCTCACTTATTAGGTATTACAACTTACGAATAGTATAGCAAACAGAATTTAACTTAATGAATCTTTAACACATTTCTTGAAACTATGAAGAGATGAATTAAATAAATCTAACGGCCGAATTCACCATTAATCCGTTGATTAATAATCAGTTGATTAAGGAATCAAGCTGATCTGTAGATCAACGTATGTTCTAATTCATCAACTTGATTTCTGAATCAAGGAATCCTGATTAACTGATTCACAGTTTTGTTTTAGTTTTTGACAGTTAATGTAACTGTCATGGAATTTTATTCGTGGTAATTGTACTTTCCGTTAAAAAGGTATTGATATGTAAGTTTTTCACTTATTTATAAAATATATTTTATAATTTTCCTATAATAATGTTATATTTTTATTATGATATAGGTAGAAATTACACTGATTCCAATAAAGGAGTATTTTTAAATATAGTGAAAATGAAAGATGTAAAAGTATAGTTAAAAATAATAAAACCAATGCGGTTCTAAATAAAGATAAAGAAGAAGGATGAGGTAAAGTTATAAATGAGTACAACAGCCAGAATTCTAACATAGCTGTAAATGTCAAAATTAGGATTAAAAGATGTGATCAGTCCTTGATTCATGGAATATGACGAATCAGTTGATCATTGATTTTGATTAGTAGATTAGCTTGATTTGTAATGGTGAATTGGATTGATTTAGGATCAGCGTTGATCTGTAAATCAACTCATGATTAAGGAATGGTGAATTCGGCCGTAAATGTATTTATTTTGTACGCAGATATGGGTAAATGATGAAATATTTATACCGTGTGGGTGCTTGCCAGGCGTTACTTTACGGGCACTCATTGCTGTCGTGGAAAGTACACCACAGGAGTCAATTTTGTGCCATTAAAATTCGAAGTAATTTTTGACCTTGGTCGGGATCGGACCCGGGTCATAATTAACGAATTTAACATTTCTTGTACATACAAATTACTCAAATTGTATCCTTTCGTTCTATGAGGAATTAATATATTCAAAATTCTTTATATTCACTGACGGTATTAGCGGTATTTCTTCAGGATATATGTAATATTAATGTAACGTTTTATTTATATGGGTGAAGTGTAAAACTCAGACAAATATTATTAATTAAAATAATACGTTTATTAAACTATAAATAATTATAAACACTAATTTAAGACTAAGAATATTATTATATGTTTAAACACTAATATTATTTATTTAACCAATATTTATATCACTAAATTTATTTATATAACTACATTTATTTATCTTAACAACTCGTAGACTACTTATTTATAACATCAACTTCATAACTCGTTGCTTCTATATCACAGACTATTCACGACGCTTATTTATATCAGATTATCCCGTTGGCCTCTCCGACGTGCTTATATACCCGGCGACTTTTGTTTTAGAAACGACTAGAATAGTCGCGAGATAAACAGCATGCACAATAGATCACGTCATCGCGACAAGTCGGAACAGGTCTGTTACGCAAGGACATTCGGGAGCGACACAGCGGCGGAGGCGAGGGCTACGGAGCGGCGGTGGTGGCGACGTTACATTAATATACCTATAATTTTAAATATTTAATTAATACAATAAGAAATTTTAAATGTACTTACTTCCCAGAAAAATCTTCCTGTAATGTTAATAAAACTGTTGATTCTTGACATTGACATTTTACATTTATCTGTGTCAATTATAAATATTTCAACTGGTTTCCACGGAGTTGTTTGGGCAGCGAGATTTATTACAACAGATTATTCTGTATTATTATATACTATATCCCTAAATCTATAGAAGATAAAAAAAAATGAAATGTATTAGATTGTGAATTTAAAGATCTTTATTATTATATGAACATAAATTTTCAAAAATAATATTTAGAAGATTTTTTTTAAAAGCTATTCA